>JAADJF010000091.1:0-18804 GCA_012932015.1 Fusarium acutatum | reverse complement strand
AGGGATGTGCAGCCGGGGGAGTAGGATGGGGATGGTTGCGGGGGATCGGGGTGGAGGGTTGTGTGGGATGACATGTCGCGGGATAGGACGGACCAGAGGAGGAGGCTTTCCATCTTCTCGGGGAGGATGCTTCGTAGGGGGATGTCGCTTAGACTCTCTGGGGATAATTGCGTGGGAGACTCCTCGGGTACCAGCTCTTGCGCAACATCTTGGTTAGTGGTATCAGGCTTTGGCTCGCGAATCAACTTCTCCAATTCATCCAACCGCTCCAAGATCTTGAGACTCGCAGGGTCAAATGCCGATAAATCAACCGGCGACTGAATACATGTCGCTCCCACACTGACGCAATACGAACAAGCCGGCTTTTGGTTATCGCACTTTGTCTTCCTAGCCCGACATACTTGACACGCTGTATTAGCTCGTTTGCGGGGATAAAACGCTGTGCCCCTTGGCGCAGGTCTCTTCCCCGGTCGACGATCCGCTTCAGCTGACATTTCTGATGTTTGCGGGGATAGAAAGGAGGTTACAGAAGGAGGAGAGAAACAAAATGTGGATGTTACGTCGGGGAATATCGCTCCTTATACCTACTGACTCGTGACGCCGGAAAGTGGGCTCTCGTCGGGGAATGTCGCTCGTATCAGCCAAACTGGGGTAAGCTCAGCATCCCCAGATTTTCGGTCTCCCCACAAACCCCAGAATGGTCTAGACCTTGTTAGCTAAAGCTAGTTCTTTTTCTGCGCATGATTTTCGTGCTTCGTTTCTTGTCATGCTATGTCACAAGTGTGAGTATGGCATGTCTTTAACCGGAAACTGTTGATGATACTACGCTCATGACTTGGTTATGCAGCTGTATATAAGACTCGGCAGTTGACCCGCATCTTTTATCACCAGCATCCATCATCAGTTTCCACTTTATTCTTATTGACTGCTTACTATCAATCATGGAGACATCGAATTCTACCGCCAAAGCAGATCTTGAACTCCAGGCCAAGGTCTCTGGTACTGAGTTCATTGATGCTAAGAGTCATGCTGTCGAGGCAGATCGGCAGGCTGAGCATGAGTTGACGCTCAAGCAATGCTTTCAAAAACATCCCGCTATTGTGTGGTGGTGCTTTTACTGGTCAATCGCAGCTGTAGGCTGGTAAGTTAAGCGTCTATCCTATCTCCTCACTTGTCATCACTGACGATTGACTATAGGGGCTTCGATGCTCAGATCAATGGCGCCATGATCTCCGTCGCCGCCTTCCGACGCGACTTTGGGTACTTCCGCCACTCGACCTCCTTCCTCGCCACCACTAACAACTCCTAGATACGTCGAAAACGGCGAAGCTATCCTCCCCGCCGACTGGCAAACCGCCTTCAACTGCATCAGCTCCGTCGGCGGCTTCTTCGGCGGTTTCATGTGTTCCTGGATCTGCGATTACGTCGGTCGAAAGAACTCACTCGTCATGGCCCTCCTCCTCGCAACGGGCGGTACGATCGGAGAGTGCATGTCCAATACCAACGTCGCTTTCCTCATGTCGAAGCTCATCATTGGTCTGGGATTGGGTTTCTTCCTCACGCTTGCGCCGTTGGCGACGTCAGAGATTTCACCGGTTGTGTTTCGTGGTATTGCTACTGCGGGCGTTAACCTTGGAATTGCTATTGGGCAGTTGGTGTCGAATGGTGTGATTAAGGCTTTTGGTGAGAGGACGGATCATTGGGCTTGGAGGGGAGCGCTGGCTACGCAGGGTATTTTCATTGTTATCCTTGCTGCTGGTTTGCCTTTTGCTCCGGAGACTCCATGGTATCTTGTTCGGAAGGGTAAGATTGAGGAGGCCAAGAAGTCACTCATCCAGCTTTACGGATCTGGTGTCGACATCGACGCCAAGCTGGCTACTATCAAGGAGACCATCGCCGAGGAACAAGCTGCTTCTGCTGAAGAGGCTTCTTGGATCCAGTGCTTCAAAGGAACTGACCTCATCCGAACTATGATCAGCATGGGCGTCTTTGTCTGCCAACACTTCGTCGGTATCATCTTTGTCCTCGGCTACTCAACCTATTTCTTCCAACTCGCCGGTCTCGAGACATCTCGCAGCTTCGATCTAGGCGTCGGCGTCACAGCATGCGGAGTTCTTGGCAACATCTGCAGTTGGTTCGTCGTCAACTCCTTCGGCCGTCGCAAGATCTTCCTCTCCGGCATGGGAGCTCTCACAGTCCTCTTATTCCTCATCGGTATCATGGATGTTGTCCCTACGTCAGCTGCCAAGTGGGTGCAAGCCGCATGCACAGTCATCTACGCTTACGTCTACTTCGCCACCGTTGGCGCTATGGCTTTTGCTGTTCTTGGTGAGACAGCCTCCCTGGACTTCAAGGCCAAGACGATGGCGCTTGCGACGGCTACACAGTCCGTCATGGGTATCGCTATGAACTTCGCTATTCCGTACATGGTCAACCCTGATGAGGGTAATCTCAAGGGCAAGGTTGGATTCATCTTTGGTGGTCTGGGCTTGATCGGCTTCATTTGGAGCTGGGTTTATGTTCCAGAGCTCAAGGGGCGACGATACGATGAGATTGATCACATGTTCCATAACAAGGTCAGCCCTCGACAAATGGGAACCTATAAGATGTAAGGGAGTGACCCCTGATGAAATGCGCGAGGGTTACAGGGATGGTTTGTGCTTTGTATTCATATCACAAGATCTAAGGTCGATAGCAATTAGTAAAGAGTAATATTATGTGCCAATTAGATCTATATTGTTTATTATAGACAAAAAACTCCCTTGCGGCTGTATGTTTATATAAAGAAATGCTTTAGATCCTTTCGCCCTTTAAACCAAGCTTATTGTGCGTTTTAGTCTATGAATAAATAAAAAGGAGTATAAGCATTCAAGGCTTTACGTAACTTATACTAAATAATTTAGGTTTTATTTTAAGAAGCGCGGCTTCCGATTTATAAGAACTCTGTCTATCTACAGATCATTATCTTCCAAGCATTCCAGTTTTAATACAACTCCACCATCCAAAACCTACGCTGGAAATGTCCAATATTAAAGGTGCCATATACAGCCAGTCAATGGCGATTCCGATCAAAGGCAGCCCAAACTTACCGTGCACTCGACCTAAAACAACTCATCGATATCCTTGATCACATCCTCGAAACTGACCCGGATGTTCATCTGAAACCACCAACCGAAAAACGAACACACTGCCATGAAAGCCGTGGCAACTCCGCCCATAACAATCCACCCATCGCTTGAGTTCCTCCGGTCCTTCGTATCAGAAGCTACATTAACGACAGCATTGTTCAGATCGAGCCACATCCCGCTGTTCACGTAACAGAAACAGTTCCGAAAGACTCCAATGATCTGCATGAGAGTCGTCGCGATGCTAGTGAAGAGAGCTAGCAAAACCGTCACGCTGAACACTAGAACGCAGAGCCAGTGGACGATACGCTGTATCATCGTCCTCCGCTCCGTCTTACGTGTGATGATGAAGTATAACGGAGTAAGCACCATCTGGAAACCTGCATAAGTGACAAAGCTGAGTGACCGGCAGCCCCAACCCCTAGGCGGAGTCTGCCACGCCACCACGGCCCCTGCCGCCGGCGGCAGGGAAATGAGAATGATGGTGGGCAGTATTATCCAACCTAGATAATCCCGCTTCCTGATTCGAACGTCATTCATGAATTTTTCCTCGCCACGCCGCCATGCTCTCGACTTCTCCAGCCACTCCATCTTATTCACCCCCCGGCGCCACATAAACACTGGCTGGAGTATACCGTCGTAGATGGGAGGAAACATCTTTTCTCTCAGTGGCTTGCGCGTTGAAAGCGGCGGCCCGATGAGCATGGTGACTGGACTAGGGTTATTGCTGGCGAGAAGGAACCCGTTGACGATTGCGACATGCACGATAATCATCCATTCGACACCAAAGGCCAGAGAGATGGCGGCATCCTGGTTACTTTTATCGCCTAGCAGGTCCAGGATGGTGTAGATGAAGGCGCCGAGGTAGAAAAAGACTGCTGCCCCGACGATGGCGCCGAATGCAGACTGTGACGTCATGAGCCTCTTGAGCCGCTCGGACAAGCTGGGATAGTTCTGGTTTACCCCATCATTGGGTAGCATGTGTTCTCCGTCTGGTAGGTATAGGTCTGAAGGTGTCTCCGCAGGAAGCGATTTCATAGCGTTGAATCGACGTCTCCATGTGGCCAGTAGCGCATTGGAAATCAACACAAGGTTGTCGGGCCAGTGCCCACCATAAGACTTGAGCCGAAGGTTGCCAGCAAGAACGACCAACAGGAGCTCTACCTTATCCCTCAACCCATCGAAGCCTTCGTCATCATTATTGGGCTCAATTTCACCAGCCACGTTGTTTCCAACCACGCTATCGCCCATAGGATCTAGAGGAATTTCTTCAGACACCCTCGGCGCATCAGGAATGTAATTCCTCATCTTCAAAGCCTTCAATATCTTGAAGTCGAGCAGTGCTTCGTGCAGGCCGGCAACCATCATCGGGCCCGCCATGCACATGATAGTCATAACCCATATAACAGTGTCCGCAACAACAAACAGCAGTGCCGGAAACGTCATCACCAGCGACGAAACGGCTCGTCTCCAACCACGCAGATCACTCAAGACTAAAATGTCGAGCCACTGCGATGAAACGAATTCGAAGGTCCTAGGGATGTTCATGCTGAAAATGACGGATGGAAGGATAAACTGGACGATTGGCCCAGCCCACTGGTCCGCATTTTCGACGTTGGAGACATCCCAGCCGCCACATTCGCTTTTACAGAAATTGTAAGTAACGTAAGCGTCGGGTGCGGCCGCAGAAGACTCGTTGTAGGGCTGTCCGCAGATGATTTCATCCATAGGAGTGGCGTTGCCATTGTTGGGAGAGACAAAAGCGTTTTCCTCCCGGGCTCTATTGCAGCACACTTTGTCACTGTAACCTGAAGCTACTGTAGCAAGTCGAGCGCAGATCAAGAGTGTGAGGAGATAAGATACTGTTCTAGGTAGCATCATATCGTTTGAGATCAGCGGGAATAATACAGGTCTTAAGCGGCAGATAAAATTAGGAAACGAAAGTCACACCAGTAAGGATCGGCTTACTGAAAAAGAACGGAATTGAACACCGCCAAGTTAAAGAGTGTCGAGAATAGCACGAGTACAGTCAATAATCTTGTCGACTGGGTCAAGCAGGTTCACATGGGTGAAACCACCTATATTTGTACTTTGGTGAACGAGCTGAACAACTTGGGTACCGACCATGTTAGCTTTGGCTTGCCTTCTTACACTATACATACTATATTTAGGCTCTATAACCGCCAAGTATCCAACATCGCTAGTTGCAGGGGAAAGAAAAGATGTCCCATTTGACGAGTACGGCAAGTTGTTCAAAACACTACCACCATGCATGAATCAGGTTGCTGGAAGTATCCCTCACCGGCGCGTAGCACCTAAACTCAGAACGAGGCTTAAGGGGCCCCCGGTGTGTCCAGGAGATAATGAGGGCATGTCACTTCGAGATTCTGTATGGCCTAAGTGCAGGAAGTGGACGTGGTGGCATAGCCTGATTTTCTTTTTCAACCATACTGAAACATTATATCTTTATAATCCATTAGGCTGGCGGCCCAGGGAGGTTGAAATTTGTGGAAACAATGCACGTACTTGTGGGCTTGGAAAGCCGAGTTTTCAAAAACACAGAGTACATCCAGTCTTTCAAAGCTGGCTGGACAGCAAGCAATTACTGTGATCAATCAGCTACGCTCGGTGCGTATTATTTAGAGACACCAAAACCTCAACCCAACCAATTTGCTGAAAGCAGTATGAGGCTGGCATAATGAAACATATCCGCCATTGGCTGGCTAGGCCTAGCAGCTGAAAATAAATAACAAGGGGGTGGTTAGCGCAAGCCTCAATAACATCCATTGGTGATTCAGTCCTCGTTAGCCGCCAAAAGACAAGCACGGCCGCAATAATGCAAAATTACATTTGCACTTTCAAGCTATAAACAGGCTTTCTAGTTAGCCCAGGCGTTTATCAGTTTTTTCAACATCCAATGAATGTTATAGGTAGATTGCTAACAACCAAGAATGCACTGAAATGTAATGATTACTGTTGACTCCTAGAGATAGATATAACAGAATGGAGAACTACCGAGGGTGTCAAGTGCATTATCGATGGTGATCTCAGCTGCATTAACCCCCATATTCAGTGGATCAGACTTCAAAGCGTCCCGACTAGGCGGTCTGTTCCCGATAGTGATAGTACCAGCAATATCCCGAGCCTGCTTGGGATGCAGCGCCTGCCAAATCCAGTACACGCGATCAACCATAGCATGATGTAAAAAGAAAACAGGCTCGTTGGACGAAGAGTAGAGGTCAGAGGAGTCACCACCAATAGCAAAATGACCAGCACCGTGCAAGCCCAGGAATCGATCTGGAAATCGTCCTTGAAACTCATCCTGCATGATTTGGATGCTGCGCGAAGCATCGCCGAGCGTGACGTTGTATAAGTTGGGAAGTGTCATCCACTGATCAATGGCGTAGCGGCCGAGATCTCGACGGAGACAGCGGGGGTTGTACTCGAGAGGTGTAGTGGTGGCTTCCATTCCGTCCATGCCGGGGGAGGGAGGTCCAAGGTTAGCGGTTGCGCCGGCGAAGGGACCTTTTTTGATACAGCCACCTCCATTACCGCTTGGGAGGAAAATCGTTCCTTGGCCAGACACAGAACCGTTGTGCTTGAAGAACTCGCCGTCGCCGCTCATACTGGTCTCGGAGCCGTCGAAGAGAGGGTTAGTAGCAAAGTCACCGGTCTCAAACCAATTCCAATACTGCAGTCAATTATAAGCTTGAAATTCTCATCGTAGGCAGTTAACCAGATTCACTCACTGGCTGGGTACTCTTGTAGCCGCACTCATCTCGCAGAGCTTTTTCATAAGCCCAGGTATAGTAGCGATGCCAGGTGAAGAAGTTTCCCTTGAATATTGTCAGAATTAACTCCATTGGTAACTCAAGTAAAACAAGGACTGACTGTTGCATGAATGGTGCGAGTCTGGTTGATATGCACAGCGACAAAGTCATCGTATCTAGTGCGTGCGCCAGGTGCGAAAGAAGGGTCCGCTTTGGAGGGTTTCTTTCGCAGACAAAGAACGGCATTGATATAAGCCTTTCTGTCTTTCTTCGAGAGTACTTTCCTGTACCATCTGTTAGTCACTGTTCAGTTCATCTAGGAGATAAACTTACCAATCCCGGCGCACGTCGGCATTAGCGATGGTGCACTTCTTGCGACTGGTTGGTGCCTGGGCATTCTCTAGCGCACTGGCCGCTTTGCTGTTAAGCTCTCGCATGAGATCGCTAGCGGATTGAGTCGGTGAGGCCGCAATCAGCGACGATGCGCCTAGCAAAGCAGCGAGTATTTCATAAGTGATCTGCATGGTTTCGTAGCCTGCTTATCCGTCCAGTTGCTGTAGCTTTCTTGGAACCCAGAGAAAACTTGGAACAAATTCGAGGAACCTATGCCATTATATTGGAAAAGTAAGCAGAAAAATACGGTCAGAAGTGTATTAGTGCCTGGTCGTATACATGATAAGATAGAGAAAAAGTCCAAGGACCCTTGCTGAAGCCAAGTCGGAGCAAGCTTGATTCGTAGTTTTACGCCGCATATCCCGCCCATCATTGCTAAAACCAGCTTTTACAAGCCCTTGGCTCTGCAGCCCTAGGGCGCAGGGTCCTGTAAGCATGCAAGAATTACCAGGCATGCGGACCAGGCACAATTGAGGCTAAAAATATAGAGAGTACATAGACGGAATAATTTTGTCTCGGCATGGATTTACTGCTTTTCAGGGAAGTTATCCCGCGAGTCTTAGTAGGGGCAGGCAATTGACGAGCAACGTGTTAGGTTGCGATTTAACCGGATGCCCCTGGACATATGCACCTAAGATTTTAGGGTAACTAATGTCTGACTGCTGCGCATTCGCAAATTCATACCAACTGGGTGATTCAATATGTTCCTCTTTTAACAGGCTTTTGTCTGCTATTCTCGTATACGCAACCTGCGATGCTGAACATAGGTTTGCTCCGTTTAAGTGTCTTTGAGAATAAAGGAAAGTTGCTGCTTAGCCTGAGCTACCAAGCTACCCATATCACCCGTTCGGTTGAAGCCGATTATGGATATATGTGTTCTTGTTTATAGCCACTTATTTGATAACTATGGCTCCCCCGGATGACCAGCCCGTGAAACAAGGGCAGAAAAGTCGCAGACAGTTGGCAAACTGGTCATGCAGGTCGCGTCTCTCAATGTAACCCGGAGCCTCAGAATTAAGCTTAAATATATTTTTGGGCCCCCCACGTATAAAATGACGACAAATTGATCACTGAAGAAGTAGGTTAATTGAGGCAAGTATCGATATCCGGCTAGAGTTGTCTAAGACTGTAGGTTAATTGAAACCACAGCGCGCTGCATGTGATGAACTAGCTAGAAGCAGAACTCGGTCTTGCCTGGTCGCTAAAAGGAGACCTTATCTTAACGGTTCTGTAAACTTTGAGTTGATAAAGGGAGGGCTATATTGACTGCCACTTCAAATCTTGATACTGAGGCTTGGTGGAGCTACTGTTGGTTCCGATGATCAAAATGAATACCATTGGGTCCGCATTGCAGACATATCTGAGCTTTTGGGCCAATTTCTCTATATTCTCTCGGGCCGATTTGTCTACATTAATAAGCCCTTGCATATAATCATCTATCTTCAGACATGCTTTTCTGATCACTGAAGGCTCCGTGCGAGATCTAGAACTCCAAGGACTTCTGCTTACAAACACAATCAGCTCCTGGGTCTTGGAGTGCTTTCTCAATATTAAATGTTTGCTGCTATTTAATAATCTTCTGCTTACAAAGACGTCGTGCTTTCAGAGACATAGAGTTCGCTGGAATCTCCTATTGAACGATAACCTGATCCACTTTAATTCAGCGTAAGGGACCTGCTCGCAGCTCACTCTTTGTGTTCGGAAAGTCTTTAAATAAGAAGTTAGATCCAATATTTCAGGCCAACTCTCAGTGGCCAGCCTTACGACGAGGCCCGTCAGAAGTGGATTCATCAAGCACGTTCCCTTGGCACGGAGGACTGTGGGTCGACATTAAAGAATGCAACCCCATAAGGACGGAGGTGATAGCCTCATGTAGCTAAATAATCGTTTCAAGGGTTACATTGTTCCGAGTAAGCGAGAGGGCAGATGGATATTAATCATGTGATTGAAGGAAGAAACAAATCGATCAACCTCAGCTCAAAATCTCTTGTTCTCTCGCCTTTCTCCGCCAATCCCCATTGTGATATTGTTAAGCTTGAAACACGATGGCGGATACTTCTTGGTCAGCCTTTCAAGGCACTTTAACGTCGCTGACAGTTCGAGACTGGATAGTGACTTTGATATTGTTGTGGCCTGTGTTTAAAGTCCTGCAGGCATTGTATAATGTCTCGCCTCTTCATCCGCTTAGCAGGATCCCTGGTCCGAAACTCGCTGCCGCAACATATCTGCCGGAATTCTACTACGATGTGATCCTCGTCGGTCGCTATACCCATGCCATCAAGCAAATGCATGAGAAATATGGTATGTACATCTAGGAAATTCAAGACCAAAGATCCTAATGATATCTCAGGCCCACTTGTCCGCATCAGTCCCAATGAGCTTCATTGCGCTGATATGTCCTTCTCGGACGAGATCTACGCCGTCGGCGGTCGCAAACGCGATAAACCTTTCCATCAAGTCAACGGCTCAGCAGCTGGTACAGGAAACGCTTTCGGTACCCCTGATCACGATCTTCATCGCGCCAGACGTGCGCCCGTTGCCAAGTTCTTCTCACGAGCCATGATTGCACGTCTCGAACAAGAAGTCCACGGCCTGGCACAAAAGCTCTGCAACAAGCTCTTGGCCGAGAACAAAGATGAAAAAGATCGCAAACCTTTCGAGATCGCTCATGCATACAGCTGCTTTACTTCTGACGCTATCTCAAGCTACTGCTTCGGCGAAGCTTTTGGATTACTATCTCGCAACCAGTGGCAGCCTAACTACCGTGAAGCTACTCTCGCGGTTCTCAAACCAGTGTTCTTCTTCCGCTTCTTTCCGCTTCTTGTTTCCAGCGTTAAGCTGGGTAAATATTTCGTTGACGTTCTGCCGACTGATATTGCGCTTCTTATCCGAACTCTACAAATCGATATCCCGTCGCGTGTTCAAAAGACGAAGAACGAACTGGATGCAGGCATTGTTTATGATCGGCCGACTATCTTTGCAGATCTGCTTCAATCTGAGCTTGATGACAGCGAGAAGAAGCAAGATCGTCTGGTTGAGGAGGCTGTTACTATTGTCAACGCTGGAACTGAGACGACTAGCTGGGCATTGGCTGTGATAACATACTTTCTTTTATCACAGCCCGAGACTCTTGCAAAGCTACAAGATGAGCTGAGGCAAGTTGTTGACGATCCATGCCATTTGCCTTCTTGGACGACACTAGAGCAGCTTCCATATCTTGGAGCCGTGATCAATGAGGGTCTGCGTCTATCATATGGTGTTTCTAGCCGCACTGCTCGCGTGCCGACAACAGAGGACCTTGTTTACAGAGGAGAGTTCAACAAGAAGCCGACGACTTTGGTGCTGCCTCGAGGCTATGCAATTGGCATGTCGGCGGCAATTGCACACCACGATGAGTCTGTCTTCCCAGACTCTTATACCTTCGCTCCAGAACGCTGGATTGATGAGGACAATAAGGTCAGAAAGGACTTGGAGAAGTCAATGATTGCGTTTTCGAAGGGCAGCCGTGGATGTCTTGGTAAAAAGTAAGATACCTTATTCCTTCAACTATGAGCTTTATTAACATATTCTTAGTCTCGCATTGTGCGAGTTGTACCTCTCTCTTGCCGCTCTGGTTTTGAGAGTAATGCCCTGCATGCGTCTTTATGAGACAACGGAGCGGGATATTCGCTATGACCATGACATGTTCATTCCGATGACGGAAAATGGAAGCAAGGGAGTCAGAGTTATCATTGAGAGCTAGATTATTCTCTCGGCCTAATACGAGTTACTTTATCATGCTTGTTTGCTCTAGTCTGTACCTCGCGCTATCCTACCCGATATGTACTAGCCTAAATTTGCAGGAAATACCAATGTGGATATCCCGAAGCTACACAGCCACTCGTAGTTGTCGCTACTCTATCGCTTATCAACTTGGATCAACGAAGATGCCGATGATCAGCTGCCGAAAGTGCCGAGAAGGCCTTTTAGAGATATGATGCTATCTTCCTAACACATAAAGGGAATTCCAGACGGAGTTCCTTGTGAGGCGCAAGCCAATCCGATCTGACTATTTGTTCAAGCTTTTGCCACCAGGCCTCCGGCTCGAATGACTAACGAATTCAGGTTTAGCTCTAATACTGCCAGCTATAAGAAGATCTGGGTATACTTGCTAAATATATAAACGCTCGCACTTCAGCAGTCACTATTGATCAATCTTATAGTAAATACCATCATTCTTGTCGTTCTCAACATGGTTTCAAAGATGGATACTCGCGGTTACTCATATCCTGATGCGCCTCCGCCATACTCCAGCCTTGTTTCAACTACTTCAGCAAGAACATTCCCAGATGCGAGCCAGCCTCGTAATCTACCTTTACCGGCACCTGAACAACTTACACTTCATCCATCAGAGAAACCCATCGCTATCCCCGCAACAAGCTCAAAGCTCGGCTCACCATTCCTACGAGCCTTCCCACCTATCCTCGAAGACCAATACCATCTCCCTCGAGACGTCTTCCTCAGATTCCTCGATGATCTCAACCGTGCAGCCGTCGCCAGTCCGCCAGTCCAGATACTGGGAATGGCCGGCAGCATCGTATCAATGATACCGCTGCACACCGCACAGATCGTCGGCAGCTCGGTTAATGCAGCAGCTACTCTTTCGACATACGCCATAAGTAAATCTCGGAGTGAGCTTTGCATCGGCACGGCGAACAAAGAACTCTTCATGCCTAGAGGTCTCAAAGCTGAGTTTGCGAAGCTGGATGTCGTTGCTCGTTATGCTCGGATGCCCATTCTCAATGATGAAGGGAAGATCGAGAAGAACAGCATGATTCTTGGACCATTGGAAGATGTCTCGGCTCAGTCTCCAGTTACCGTACAACAACGTAGACTTCAAGCCTTTGAGCCATGGATTGCACCACTGGACCTTACACCCTTGCCTGAATTGCATGTACCGGATAACTTTGTCAGCAAGATGCATGCTTCAACGAGTGAGCGGCAGCGAAAGAAGGAGGAGAAGAAAATGACCAAAGATAGAGCCAAGGCGCATGAGGATTGGGCTGAAGATTCAAAAAAGGCTCGGGAGGACTATGAGAAGGATGTACGGAAGATAGAAGAGGAATTCGCAAAGGTTCAAAGAAAGCATGCTGATGAGCCTCGCAAGTTGGAGAGGGAGTTGAAGAAGCTGGATAGGGAGAGAGAGAAGTGTGAGAAAGAGTATGAGAAGGAAATGAAGAAGGTTGATAAGGATAGACGGAAGGATGATAAGGAAGAGGAGGGTGTGAGAAAGGTGCTATGGCTGCTTATCCGACCGATAGGCAATGAGTCTATGGAATGATGTCCCTTGTGCAAAAGACGCTAGAAGTGTAATTCGATTCATGGACATATGGGCTAGTTTTGTATAAATTCATAAATATCATTTCAATCCGCTGCGCCAATGTTTTACATGCAATTTCTTCCTTTTACGATCGCTTATCGTCTCGCCAGTCCAACATCCAATCCCATAGGCTTCCTCAAGAATCCCTCCCTAGTCTCCATAATATCCTGTCTCAAGCGAACATCATATCGCTTAATCCAAGTAGCAGCAATAAGTCTCATCTGCATCTCAGCCAGGTTCCTTCCAACACAAGATCTAGGTCCGTAGCTGAAGGGGATAAAGGCAATCTTCTGCTTATCAGTCAAGTTCTCCCAACGCTCAGGCTTGAACTCATCAGCGTCAGGACCCCAGATTTCAGTAGAGTGGTGAATCGTATAAGTAGGTACGCTGAGAATAGTGCCGGGGCCAAAGTATCGTCCGTGGAGAGTAACACCCTTGTGGTTGGGGGGGATCTCGCGGGGCAGACCGATACCAGAGGGGGAGTGAATGCGCAGAGTCTCGTTGATGCAGTGGCCGAGGTAGGGAAGATGCTTAACAGATTCGTAGTCCGGAATGGCAACGTCCTCAGGAACAACAGCGGAAATCTCCTCATAAAGCTTCTGCATAACCCCAGGAGTCCTGACAACATGATACAGTAGCGCACAAGAAGAGTTAGAAGTAGTATCACTTCCAGCGATGAGTTGAGTAAGAGCTTCAGCGGTGAGTTCATCACGACCAAGAGGTTCGCCCTTCTCATCGCGGCCCTGCATGAGACGAGCGAGGAGATCCTTGCGGGTAGAGTCACCGCCGCGCTCGAGACGCTCGCTAACGCGGGCGATGGCGATGCCGGCGAGGTTCTCGACGGCTTGGAGACCTTGGCTGAAGAAGGGGTCGGGGAGATACTTGGCGTAGGGCTTGAGTTGGGGGAGGCAGCCGAGAGTGGCGGAGACTTCGCCGCGGCGGTTCATGATCTCGACGGCTGGGGCGTAGATGGTGGGACTGGTGGGGGAGGCCTTGACCTCAGCGATGTCGGCACCAGTTGAGAGCATGCCTGGTAATGTTAGCTCTATCCTCATCAAAGCTTTTTTGTTTGGACTTACCAAAGGGCTTTCCAAAAGCGAGATCAGCGATGATGTCGAAAGCAAGAAAGTTAACTACACCATGTCAGTATGATTTGTTCCAAGAGTCGGTTTGATATGTACTTACACCAGTTGAGGCAGTCAACGCTTCCATAGCCATCAGCATCCTTGTTGCTAGCAATGCGATCCCACTGGTTGATAAAGATATCGAGATTCTGTCGGATATATGGCTCAAACTCCAAAACAGACTTGGGTGCAAAAGTATGCGACACGATCTTTCTCTTGCGAGAATGCTCAGCTCTGTCGCGAGTGTTGAAGAGACCCCGACGAATAGAGACAAAGGTATCATAAAAGTCACTAGTTCATTAGCTTCTCGCTCAATACTATGGTTGCAAGATAGACTTACGCCTTTAGAAAACCATTTCCGTGTCCGTAGATAGTGTTGATAGCATCCGCATCAGCAACACTAACATGGTTCGGCGCAATGCGAACCAAAACACCCAGCTTCTTATGGACCCGATCAACAATCTCGTAGCGCTTTCCACGACGACATGTAGATAGCAACCAAAGATTGGTGAACTGCGCTGGGAAAGGAGCGGGAATACCGCGGAGGTTGGAGTTGCTGATCCATGGGAGGATGTACCATGCTACGAGAGCCACGGCGAGGGCGAGGGGTGCCCAGGGAGAGATCAAGAGTTCTGTGAGAGCCATGATTGTGAGATTTGACCGGGAGAGATATTGAAGGATGAGGTAGGGATGCTTGAGGAGTAGAGGGTGAGTATTTGTATCAAGATCAATTACTAGAGCGGATAGTAAGGATGCCCCGGATTTACCCCAGATGAGAGTGTTGATGAGCTCCGAGGAAGCCTTTCTTTGTTGGGAATAGTGTGGTTTGGTCCTCGGCACTTCAATCGTGTGGCCTGTGATTGGTCAATGGTAGCTTTCCTCGTATGCCATTGAACAGAATCTGGCCATAGCTCGATAGATGTGACTTGGGATATCTATTCAATGACTTCAGACTATATAGACATTCTGTTTCAATACTATTAAATCTACTCATCCCTCAATTCTTTTCATAAACCCAGTCCAGAAGCCGATTTTTTATGACTCTGTTTCTCATAGTCATTTGAACCGCTGATCGATGTTCGGCAATTGGGCGCATCCGATTGGCTCCCGTTCCGCGGAACTGGTCGGCAAATGGGCACGGGAGTCGGGTCCTAGCTGAGAGCATCATGACTATCTTGGTACAGCAAACCTCATCCATAGTGGATCATCAAGGACCTTTTGCAACAGCCTTCCCTCAGTACCAAACACCACCTCAACACCACCATCTGGCAGGGTCGGTAGAACAACGTGGCAGCCAGGCAGGATGCCCGTGTTAGGACATCGAATCGCCTCAATCCTATCTCCCAATAACGGCCCCCATTCCACGGTTACCAGGTCAAACTCAGCCCATGAGGTCTGCACAGACGATTTTCCTAGCACGTCCAAGAAGGCTGTTGGAACTATCCTGGTCACATCTTCCAACTGATCGATAAGTGTCACAACATCATCTGTGAATTGATTGTTCAGGCGCAAAGTCACCTCCTTGCGTATAAGCACCGCAAGATCTGCCAGGCTCAAAGTAGTCAGAATTTCGCGAATCGGCGCTGAGACGGAGATGTACTGGAGAAAGCAGCCTAGAGTCTGAGGGTGAACTGGAGGGTCGGTACGCTTTCGGCCATCCACGGCAATGTTGAAGACAGAGTGCGGATTCTCGCCATCTTCAAGGCTGGTGATAGGTGCTTGAACGCCGACTGCGGTGCGCCACATGAGAGCTGAAAAGGCATCGTTCGTAGAGATCCATTGCTGGTCTGTTGGCTTAGTCGCACGATCGGGCGATGCTTCTGCTTTGAGGAAAGCGAGCGCCGATGGAGAAAAGTAAAATACCTGTCCGCGGAATGTCGTGCTCAACATCGCGGGAGACGCGCCCGTTGGCGTGAAAGGTAGAATCGTATACTCTGGGTGATCCTCCGGACGCCCTTTGTTGCGGCCAGAAGGTCTTGTGACACGCGCTCTGTCGACAAGCATGGCATCGTCGATAGCAACTGGAGTTGAAATCTCGAGGCCCTGGATGCGGCGGCACTCTTCGGCCCAGACTTTGGTCCAGGTGAGATAGGTAGTGGCATCGCCAACCATGTGAAAAACACACCACCCGATTATTACGCCACCACGAATAAAGTTGGCTTGTGCTAGAGAAATGTGCACAGGCTTCCCTGGTTGAGGCCACAGAGGGCCAGGCATAAGGAGGTCGGCATCGAATACTGAGATGGGGAAATTCTTCGCTTTGAGCTCTTCGTAATTCCATTCATATTTCTCTGGGTCTCGTAAGTCTTTAAAAGACATATACCCAATCAAATCATCGGGTAATTTCTGCAACTTGAGCACATTCGCCTGCCTTGCTTCGAGATCGGGCACTGCCTCTGAAGCCATGGAGCCAATTTTCTGGCAGGCAGCTTTATAGCCCCCTTTGAGAACCTCCATGGCCCTATCGAGATTGGTATCATCTGCCAGCCGCATTGGGAAAACATAGCGAAGATAGCCTCTTGGCCCAACACGCTCAATGGCCGTCAGCTCAGGGACATCGCTCAAAGTGGACGACATGTTGGTAGAGGTAATATGGTCTGCAACTTCGAAGAATGAACAATACCTCAAGGAATTAAAAATTGTGAGAAACCTGGGGTGCTGGAAATATTAGCACGATTGTGTGTCTTTATGTTACATCGACTAAGATAGACAGGCATATGAGACTGTTGGTCAACCCTTGACTGTTGACCCCCCAGAATGAGTTGCTTAATGGGGCAGAACTTCCGATGGGTTGATACGTTGGCTATCATCGAGTGTCATGATCTTTTCATAAACCAGAAAAGCATAATACGAGA
This sequence comes from Fusarium acutatum, assembly GCA_012932015.1. NCBI lineage: Eukaryota > Fungi > Ascomycota > Sordariomycetes > Hypocreales > Nectriaceae > Fusarium > Fusarium acutatum. Next base: position 2,178 of record JAADJF010000091.1, on the reverse strand, counting down.
AGCCAGAGCAGTCATGGCGTCTATATAAAATACATACCTAGTATTAAAAGCAATGTTGGTGCTTGCATATACTGCCTCACTTTTGAGATGCATTCAGCGCAATAAACTATGGTGTCATATCATATGGAGTGAACCAATGCATGACCTGCTTGGCATTACTGCCCTGAGTCTGTGAACCAACATATTCAACCCAAGACGGACAACATCCTCAAGGAATAGAATCCAGAAATGGCGAACCCTGGTCCCCAACAGGGAATCGATTGGACAACGGAACACGGTCCGGCACACGCTTGTGGGAACAAGGCGGAAATGCCCGGAAGATCATTTGGTTGGTGCGGTTGTGGTTCGATGCAACGTCAAGTTGGTATCAAATGTGCAAAGGAACCTGGAAGCTCCTCATGCAAGCAAATGACGCCCCGTAGCAACTGCATATGTAGGTCGGCTGCCTGTCTCGGAAGTCCCTCGGTATTGATTTCAACATGTTCCTACCAACAGCTGTCTCAGAACGGAGCATGGTCATGATTTTTTATCATAATCTACAAACACATTTGAACTTCCATTCTCTCAGTCTATCCATGAATGTTTGCCGTCTTAGGATCCCTAAAGACACTGGTCAAGAATGGATTCCCCGATCGACCCTCGAATCATTGCTATCGCCGGCCCTCTCCCCCCGGGCGTCGACCTCAGTGCCAACACGGCGGCTTCCGACAGAGCGGCCATAATCAGTGTATTGATACTCGCGCTGATAGCCATCGCACTTCGATTTACTGCTAGAAATATCCAGCAGACCAAGATACACTGGGATGACTGGGTTATCATCATCTCTTTGGTAATACCGATCCATTCCTTAACTCCAAAGCCTCAGTAGTTGACAAATGGATTCTAAACACAGGCGCTCGTGGGAGGGACTGCAGGATTAGCTATATCAGGTATGTCAGTATCACGAAGGCCGGCTTTACGTTCATACTAACAGCTCTCAGGTGGCCATTACGGTGCAGGTAAGCATATATGGGCCGTCGATCTGGCCAGCCTGCAACAGATCTACAAGGTGAATTCGTGCTCCCTTCAATCCAGCTTCCCATTCAACTAATAATCGCAGATACTGTTCGGATACACGTTTTTGTACTCTGCATCCTGTGCCGTCATCAAGATCTCGATCCTCCTCTTCTACAGCCGCATTTTCCTTTCCACGGAGCTTCTCTTTGCACTTTCCATGAAGTTCGGGTACTTCCTTTCCATATCGTATCCCATAGTGGTCTGTGTCACTATGGGCAACGTCTGTCGACCATTAGACCACTTTTGGACTCAGTTCGCGGGCACAAAGGGGACCTGCATTGACATCAATACGTTCTTTCTCGCCCTTGGTATCGTCAACATGATCAACGACTTTTATATCCTCCTTATACCTATACCGCATATCTTCCGGCTACAGATGTCGCTGAGGAAGAGGATCGGCATTGCTGGTATTCTTATGTTAGGTGGTTTGTAAGTTACTCATGTTTGGCTATGAATACCTCTTAACTAAATATTGCCAATAGTGTCTGCGCTGCTAGCGCCGTACGCATCCACTTCCTCACCGAGCTTTCCAAGACCAAGGACGTCACAAGAGCCATGGGACCTGTCTTCATTTGGTCTGACCTCGAACCGTGTATTGCAATTGTATCTGCATGTCTTCCGCACCTTGCGCCTTTGCGACATATAGTTCGAGACAAAATCTCTTCAACGTTCGGCAGTCAAGATGCAAAAGGAACAGGGACTGGCTCCAAGCAGTGGAAGAGCGCAACGTCGAACTCAAAGGGGCCTATGTTTACATATGGAGGGTCAAAGTATTTTGGTGGAGGCGATAAACTTAAGCTTGGAGACCATGATGATGAGGTCGAGTTGACCAACCGGATAACGGGTGGCTCGGCGTTGGGCCACGCAGCCTCTACTCGCTCGAGCTCAGCAGAGAATGTCAACAGACAAGGGATCCATGTCCATACGAGTTATACACAGCAAGCAGAGCAAAGATGATGAACAAAGGAAAATAGGAGACTCGAAGACAAGAAATTCGATCTTACATCTATACGTTAAAAGAACAGCTACGCCTGGCTTTGACTTATCTGTAGTTAAAATTCTTATAAAATTAAAAGATATTATTTTCACTACTGGGGTATATTTAGTATAAAATTAGTAAAT
>JAADJF010000090.1:0-40953 GCA_012932015.1 Fusarium acutatum | reverse complement strand
GTATATTACTTATAAGTAAAAGGTTAGCTAAGAGCTTAATAGCTCCATAACGATTTAATAGAAGAGAATTTGTGGGGATGTAAACTAATAAAAGATTGCGAATTTCTACTTTTACTGAAAGAGGGACGGATAAAAGGGATGTGGGAACCATCGCTTCATCTTCTTTGAAGATCCGCAGGTTCCAAAGTCTGGCTGACATCCCGTGCCACAGTGATCCGCTGTGGCACCGCACCAGCCGGATTGTGAGCAGCAAGTTGCCCCTGGTTCCTCGATACAAGTCGTGCCGCCATACTTTGGCCCGCATCTGCCGTTCGTGCTGATAGGCGCCATGGTCGGATTTGTGATAATGGTCGTGGTTCCAGTGCTCGACAAACCAGGATTGGGGACATCATTACAGGTTCCAAAAATGGGCTGACAGCCTCGTCCACAGTGATCCACTGTTGAGCCGCACCAGCCATACTGCGAGCAACATGTCTCGCCGTCGGGTTCATGAAGGCAGGTTGCCCCTCCTTGGTGGGACCCACAGCGGCCGTCGGTGGTGGGAGGAAATGTCCCCGTAGAGGAGCTGGATGACGTCTGCGAAAGAGGAGGGTCTACAGTGGTTGTTGGGTTCGATTGATCATCAATCATACGATACCAGTTTTCTTTGGGATCTCCGAGGCATTCTCCGACAGTGACAGTCTTAAAGCCATTGCGGTTGAGCGACTTGAGTATATACTCAGTAAGATTATAGACGCTCTGATAAACTGGGTCGTGCTCGATATCCAACCATGTGGTCATTTTGGGGTCCCTGCCTTCAACAGCGTTATCCCAGATCTCCTTAGATGTGTCGATTAGGGAAGGGCTATCGTGCAAATATCCTTCAGTATCCAGGTCAAAGTAGGTTATGTGATAACCTAACTCGCCAAGCCAAGCGTCGGTTGTGGTGTTGCTAGCGGAGTATGGAGGTCGCATATAAGTTGGAAAGTAACCCAACATGTCGCTCAAGGCAATTTCGTTATAGATCATCTGGTTCCAGAACTTCGGTTTGCTCAGTTCAGTAAGTCGCTGATGCGACCAGGTATGGCTACCGATCTGATGACCAGAGTTAATCATGCGCTTGATGAGGTTTGGCCACGGTGTGGCTGGGTCATTGATGGCTTCCTTGCCCAGGTTCCTTCCTGTGATGAAAAAAGTTGCTTTGGCGTTGTATTCCTGAATTTGTCAGTTAAGTATGCGACCACGAATACATAGAACTTACATCTAGGATGTTAAGGAGATCCTCGGTGTACGTGTACGGGCCGTCATCGTATGTTAGCGCAATACCGCCATTTACTTCGCAGTCATAAATGGCCTGGCCGTAGGGGATGCTTCCAACTTTGGGTCGAGCAACATTGATTGTGTCTGGACCAGTAGGACGAATATTCGCATCACAAGCTGGACCGTAGTCAATCTGGCACGCTGGTGCTGAGCAGTAAAGATAGCCATTTCCGCACCAGCTACAACATTTAGTGTCGTTCTAAGGAAGTTGCACATAAAGCCTTACCCAGCGCTGGAGCAGCACTCATCGCTTGCACAAATTGTTCCAAACCCTGTACCGCACCGACCGTCGCTTGACTGGCGCTTCTCCATGAACTCTTCCGTCCTTTGCGATCTTTCTGATAGCCATGAAGCTCCCTGAAGATTTGACCACCTACCTGGATGCTCAAGACTTTCGACATGATTGAACCAAGGGCTGACTAAGATGGCCAGAACTAATGCACTTAAGCCTATCATACTAAAAACGAGATGACTGAACGAGTGAGTTGAACGACCGTTGGCTCAATGACGCTGATGTCGACAGAATGGTATTGCCCTCTCAAATCACGATCCTATATATACCCCCATAGGCATCAAGCTGCAGTTACTACCAGTCCAAGGCATTTCAGACCCATGCGTAAAGCTCAAGCATTCTGCGTCCAAACTTACATCATGATGAGACGATACCAAGCCAATATCCGGCAGCTTGTAGGGGATGTGGCGTTAGCATGGTTGCCTCCGTGGAGCTCTCTGGAGCGAACCCATCGCAGGCCATGCTCGCAGCCCCGATCTCACGTTTGAGAGTGGGTGCAACATAGAGGAGGCTAATATATTTCTGACTTCTTCCTTTTGCAGTACTTGTGGCCCTGGTGATGGCGTCAGTTGTCATTCCCAGTTATTGGGGCGGCTCAACGAGATTGTCATGGCGTTGAGATATAAGGTGGAAATTCAAGTGAGAAAAAGAGCGGGGCTGCATCTGGTGAGGCTTGCTGAGACGTGCGCCCAGAACCTTGTATCTGAAGCCAGGCTTGTGCAAACGCCTCCAAGCTTCGGGTGGGAAATTGAGGTGGCAGTCACCCTTGGTGCATCTTACACGCGATGCTAAAATCTTGGAGGCTGGTCTGTTCGCGGCCAGGATGGCTACTCATTACTAAACGGGAAGGTGCTCGAGCCCCGCCTCGTTGGCGAACGGAAATAGGCTTTTTCTTGCTTATCATTGCGTTACGTATTCGAGGTAATTTAAGTTTGACTCTGCATCAGGAATCAGGTACAAGGTCAATTATTCATTACCGAAGGGCCGTGCAACGTACGGGAATGAATCAGACAGAAATTGTAGGGTTTTCTTGAAACTACAATAAGATCAAAAAGCAATAATTCGTAATCTCACTTGTGTTTAAAGTAATGCAACTCAACGAATCAAGAAGCTAAACATCATCCTACTGTACTAAGGACTGCTTGTAATATACTAAATTACATACTTTTCCTCCATGCGCTAGCCCGCTGATATTATCCCCTGCGTTACCTAGTCGCCAGTCTGGGTGCAATCAGAAGTTCAATAGCTCCATTCACTGTGAATACTGCTGCTTTCACAATTCGACCCATCTGGTAAATACGAACACATGCGTATGCATCATCATGACCACGTATACTTTAAGATGCTCAGCTTTAATCCCTTTAAAACATTTCCACTACTATACCCTCCCTTTGCTTAATGTTTATATCCATTATATACATGTTGATACTATTTGATTGCGTTAGACTTAAGGTAGTATGGCCCACTGCTAAAGATACGTGCAACAAGCGTTGACAAGCTGCCCCGCTGGTCTTCTATTGTCCATATGTATGTCTTGAATATTTGATCGACGATGCTGCAAAGAATCCGACCACTCGGAGACAGTTTTAGTTCAAGCGCCGAGAAGAGTTTCGACGGCTAGCAGCATTCAGACAGCCTTTGCGCTTATGGCCTGAGCATGATCAATCACCACGTCCTGGTATTCTTGAGTGCCATAGAATATCGCATAGTTGTCGTAAGGTTTTGCACCACTTGGAAGGTTTGTCCCGAATTGCCAAAAGCTATCGTAGGCAATGTCGTTGTCGATGATGGTTTGTTGCCACTGTTGCAGAACAGTCGTGCGATTCAAGGTTGTGCTCTCGACGCCGTATTCTTCCAGAACGATAGGCTTGCCATGCTTTAGTGCCAGTGCTGCGTGGTCACGGATCCATTGGTTTCCCCAAGGGTATGTGTAGCCCCAGCCAATGGGATACATATGTACAGTACCATAGTCTAGTGTGGAGATCTTCAGATTGGCCTCAAAATCGATACCCTCGGAGCAGGAGTACGCATAGCCGAGACTGGTGTCGTCAGAACAAAGCCAGCCTTCGTCGCCCAAGGACACGCGATGTTTCGGGTCTAGAGATTTGATGAAACTTGATAGCTCTGTGGCCCAGCTAGTAATCACACTGGTTTCGCAGTTCTGACACCGTGGCTCGTTGCAGAGTTGCCAGGAGAAAATGGCGGGAGAGTCCTTGTAACGATTGATGATAAAGGTCACATAGTCCCTGTAGGCTTTCTGAGCCTCTGCGTGGGTCCAAAAGTTCTCATGGGCGCATCCAAAGTAGGCACAGTAGGTGTTGATTCCACCCAGATCATCCCAGTTATTCAACATGGGTAGAACCAGTTGAATGCCGTGCTTCTCTGCGGCAGCAACAGCGGCGTCGAGGCGCGCGATGCCGTTGGTGCCATTGTTGATCGTGATGGTCTTCTTGGTTGTATCGAGGAATTGAAAGTAGACAGGCTGATCAGTGCCTGTGTTGGTGTTGCCGAATGCCCATACACGAGTGACTTTCAGCCCACTCTCAGCGATCTGATACATGGCTTGTTCGACGTCGTCGTCTGACGTGAGGTGGCTCATCCACCAGGTATTGGTGCCAGCAAAGTATTGGTTCTTCCCGTCAATGTTGAAAGCCGGCGCTGCTTCTCTTTGTCTTGGCCGGCCCTTGACGGCCGATGCCGCTGCGAGAGCAAACAGGCTGAGTGAAATAAATACTCTCATAGCTATCGAGATACAAGTTGCTTGCGCGGGAGGCTTTTAGTTAGTAGGATGAGTGACTGGGCTTGTAGTTAGCTGTGGCTGGTCACTCCGGGAATATATGTATTTATTTTTACATCAGCTTCGCGGGACGGTAGAGGCTATTAGCGTCTTCATGTAGAACAAGGGACTGAAACATGCCCCGGAGAACATTTAATAAATTTTTCCGTAAGGGCCGAACCAAAAATAGGAATTCCTTTGCGTATCATCTTGGGAGTGATTGAATGGGCCAAGCCGATCCCGGGATCCGTTAGTCATTCTAATCCAGCCGGATTCCCTGGCAATGGTGCTTCACGCACTGATTAGAAGTGGATGCTAAGCTCCAGTGATCCGACCTGCCGATAAATAGTAACAACCGGGCATTGCATATTTTCTTGTTGTTATGATACTTAGACTTTTTTAGATAGAATCTCCTTACCTTCTAAGACATTCCTTTACTATCTGATGTTTACGCATTTGCCGTACAGCTAACATATGGCATCATTAGACTCTTCACTCTTGGTTATATCATGTCTCATGTGCTGAGAGCTCATTACCTGGTTTATACCTGCACGACCCCGCATTTGATAATTGGATCATTCGACGTTATATTGTGTGCTTTGGTCGATCATTCCCCGCGGGGAAGTGGAGCGATGCTTTTGAACTGGGGTTTTCGTACCCATTAACTCATTCAAGCGCGGCTAGTGTTGTCCCGACCTCATTTAGGGTCGGTTCCCGCTTCTAACCAGGACAGTTCGGCATGGTTATGCAGCAACATGTGCCGTACAAACGGCCAATCCTGAGTCACAAAAGACATAGCATCAGCCATGCTCGCGGATGACCATTGACTCCCCTCAACCTTACCTTCTCAGGCACGGGTAGCCTGGATCCGACCTCACATCTAGCGTTAGCTAATCCACTGGGCCATTCAGGGTTATCCTGTTCCCCGCATCTAACAGAGTCGATTCGGCATGGTTATGCCGCAAAAGAAGACCATACTGACTTGCAAAAGACATCGTTATATATTTAACTTGTTGCGATCCACAGGACACTGGTTTCATTCTTCCTCCATTCCCACCGTATTCCTCATCAGCGAGTTCCCCACCATAATGCAGAAGGAAGACGACAAAGTCCAGACCGTAGAGAAAGTCCCGGACTCGGCAGCCGCTGATCTGGCGACATCAAAGACAGCAAAAGTCCAAAATGTTGCTTATAGCGATGCCATTGCCAAGGACAACCTCTCTCCATGGGCAACATGCATCTTCAAACTCTATGCAATCATTGCTCTTGTCACTCTAAGTCAGAACCTTCACATCATACACATACCCTACAACTAATGGCCATTCACAGATAATTGCGGTAATGGTTTTGATGGAACTATCATGTCATCCATTAATGCTATGGATCCTTTCCATGAATATTTCGGCACTGAAATGCAAGGCTCTTCTATCGGAGCTGTCTTTGCGCTCTACAGCGTCGGAAATATTCTTGGCTGTCTTGTTGCTGCTCCTGCTGCCGATACTTTTGGGCGAAGGTTTGGTATGATGACAGGGTCAATCTTTGTCATCATTGGTACTGTGATCCAAGCGGCGGCCCAGAATGTCGGGACATTTATGGCGGGGAGACTATTCCTCGGATTTGGCTGCACCATCGCAGTAACCGCATCTCCTATATATCTTGTTGAGATGGCCTACCCGTCTTGGCGCGGAACTTTGGCTGGTCTGTACAACGTAGGCGGCTGGTATATTGGATCACTTGGTGAGTTTTGGTCGCATCCCTGAACTTCCTGGTATTTAGTTAACATGCTGCCAGCGTCTACATGGACTGCCTATGGAACAGGCCGCTTAACGTCGAATTGGTCCTGGAGGATCCCCATCATCATTCAGGTCGTCCCCGCGGCCATCATCCTTTGCGGCGTTTGGTTCATCCCAGAAAGCCCCAGATGGCTCATGAGCCACGGAAAAGAAGAGCAGGCAAGGGCCGTGCTCGTCAGGTATCATGGAGACGGGAATCCTGAATCGGCTGTCGTGAAACTGGAGCTAGACGAGATGCGAGCATCTATCGAATACCAGGCAGAAATCGAAGCCAGCCAAAAGTGGTGGGACTACCGCATGCTCTTCGACAACAGGGAGAACTTGCACCGATTTTACTTGTTGTTCTTGGTCGCGATCTTCTCTCAGTTCATCGGTGGTTCTGTCATTACCTACTACATGCCCGTTATTCTAGAGAACGTTGGCATTACCAGCTCGTCTCAGCAGCTTCTACTCAATGGCGTCAATGTCATTTTCGGGTTCTTCAGCGGCGTTGCAGGTTCATTTGGCGTTGAGAAGTTTGGACGCAGGCCTCTGTTTCTTTGGGGTGAGTTGACATCCATACATTTTACATACAACCATGGCTGACGTTCCCAGGCACCTTCTTGACAGGTCTTGTTTACATCCCCATCAACGTTATCGCAGCCAAAGCTCACGGTCACGTTGACACATCGACCGGTTACGCCTTCATTGCAATGATTTTCTTGTATGGTATTTTCTGGTCTTTCTGCTGGACACCTCTGCAGTCTCTGTACCCAAGCGAGGTCCTGCGCAATGACATTCGAGCCAAGGGTATGGCCGCCTCTGGCTTCTTCAGTGGTGTTTCTGGCTTCATCAATACGTATGCCACACCAGTCGCCCTTCAAAAGATCAGCTGGAAGACATACACCATTTTCCTCATTTTGCATTTTGTGGAATGGGGAATGATGTATTTCGCTCTTGTCGAAACCAAGGGCCGGTCTCTCGAGGAAATCGATGACATCTTCAAGTCTCCCAACCCTGTCAAAACATCCAAGCAGAAACACGAGGTTTACATCAAGGAGGGTGCAGGTGTCACTGCCGACTTGGGCGCAAAGGAAGCCTAAATGTATTTGTTGTTTAAGGAGACAAGATGAACACGTTGCACCGTATCGTGTATATTGCCAGTGATGGGCTCTTCTCATGCTCTCTTCGCTGCCAGAGCCAACTTGTCGGGTTCTGATTTCGGTCTTTTGGTAGTGTTGAAAGTATACCTACTGCTAGATAGGACCGAGATAAGTAAGAGTATTAGTACTGTTGTCCAAATATTCATCATTACCATCGAATAACCCTGCTCCGCCCAGCAACGTCATCGAGTTTCTCCCGCCACGTCCGCAGCACGGCACAAGCCTCTCTCTGTCCTGTAAAAGCAAATGTTATGTTAAATATGCGAAATATTGGGTCAACCTCTTCTCCTCTCTGCCCTTCCTCCTCTCCACCTCCTGTAGTCCCAGCATCCAAGCCTTGCTCCAGCCGGTGTTCACACGCCGCCTCCCTCTCTCTGTCCATGATAGCCTCTGCGAGGCTTGCAGAGATGAGACTGTCCCAGCCACCCTCCAGCCGCGGACGGCGAAGCAAGGCCACAGCACGGCGGCGGGTTGACTGTCCGATACCACTATGGGCGACGAGGAAGAGGTGCTGTGCATAGGATACTCGGCGGGTCTTCATAGGATCGAGGTTCATGATCTGCTCAGCGAGGTCGACTATAGACTTGTACAAGGCTGGGAGGTCATCTTGACGCTTGACCAAGTCATGTTCCTCAGGGTCCTGAATCAGTAGGAGGCGATTGGCCCTTTGGAAGAGGTGCAAGGGGAGCATGGCATGTGGCTCCAATTGGCTTGCGTCTACCTCGTGTTGCAAGATATTGATTGCTTTGCTTATTTCTTTGTAGCATCGCGTGTACGGCTTTTGCCGCGCGGCCAGCATTGTCAGTCCTGCTGATCCGGATCTACCGGATTGAATATCCCCGAGCTGCTTGGCATGTACTTGGGAGAATAGAATGAGTCCAGCGAAGAGAGATTCAGCAGCGCAGTAGACTTGATTAATAGAATCTCGTGTTGGGCGGTGCGAACGCCGTGGTGCTATGTAGTAGCGCCATGTGTTGAGTGTCTTGTTTTGTAAGAGCAGGGTCGGACTCTCAGTCATGCCGCCATGGTCAAGCGCGTTCAAATGCAGCTCGAGGTTGGCCAGAATTGACTGGATCGGAGCAACTGACACCGGAACTGACGAGATCCAGCTCTCGTCTTGGACAACCTGCGGAAGTTGGTTTTGATTCAAATTTGTCCTGCCTTTGGTGGCGAGGCTTTGTAGTTCGCAGAGGAGATTGCATCCAGCTTGTAGATGTAGCCGCGTCTGATCGTGAAGTCCTTTGATCGTGCATACATAGGTAAAGATAGTGCTGACGATAAGCGCTCTCCACCGATCTGTATGTCTCGGCGACCTTGAGTCAGTAAGACAGCGGATGGCTGAAGTGAACTGCTTCAGAGCAAACACGCTCCTTAATCCCTGGCCATGTTCTGCAAAGTCCTCGTGAGCAGAACCGAGACTGACGACGGCATGCCAGATAGCCGCGTCAGACATGCAGACGCGTGGCACCTCGGTGAGCCAAAAGTCGGCGTAGAAAGCCCCGGCTAGGGATGGCGCCGTGACCTCGAGGAAAAAGCGATAACTACGTACCTCTTCGGGGCTCTGCCGTGGCAGGATAAGCTTGAGATCAGCGGCAGCGTTGAGTGAGTCGGAGAACTGAGGGGAAGGTGATGTGGAGGTTGATGATGAATGGGATGAAGATGGAGGCGGAGGAGTGTATCCGTCACATGTGCGGCCGGTGGATGTACAGCGCATACAGACAGGTTTGCCTTGGTCGCATTTAACCCTGCGAATCCTGGTAGAGTCATTGCGTTAGAGTGTAAGGGATACACGCCATAGGAGCGACATGGCGTGCATGTGAGTCGTCTGAACTGACCTGCAAGTCAAACACCCCGTCTTAACTTTACGGTGATACGCCCGCCTTGGCCGACTTGCAACAGCTGTGGCCGATTTGGAGGGAATGTCAACCATGGCGCAGCAGTCAACAAAGCATCCAGGCCCCTTTCGGAGTTTCTTTCTTCTGCAAAGATTTTCAGGTCCAAGCTAGCGGACAAGAGCAATCAAAGCATCACGTGCCCACCTAAGCCATGTGTAACAATCAGGTATTTGCACTGAAGTGAATACGATAAAATGGGCTGTGCGAAGTCATTCAATGTCAATTGGTCTCAGCTGTTAAGGAAAATTGGTTAATGACAGTCTGCCTCGGATTATCGATTTCCCCACAGATCGATCTATGCTCGATTAGTACTAACGTGGTAAAAAATGGAACATTGCCATGACTCGAATTGAACGATCTGGCCAATCACAGAACAAGTACAGCCAAAGCGCATGCTGATTTGTCTGTCTCTTGGCTGTGTTGTGTTAGCATAACCATTTGTGATGCGTATACCGCATTCGTTTACAACATGTCATTACAGCTATGCGAGCTCGTGTACCAGTCCTTTGAACGAGCCGACCGCTCAGAGGGCATGCCACATATTCTACAATAACTCTTGGCCAAATTATGTCCGTTGATGCCTTATTGTAATGGAAATCCTATAGACTAACACGCGCGTCCATTAACTCTTACCCACGCGCCTTCTTCTATAAGTTGATCATGTTATCCTCTCTGTAGATTATTTTTTCTTCGTCTCTCATTCTTATACTGTCCTGTCTTTCATTCTCATCATGAAGTACCTTAATCTTGCCCTTTCTCTGGGCCTTGCTTCGTTTCCGCAGCAGGCCAATGCTCAAGAGGCCCCATGCCCTCTTCTTGGTGCCATCTTCCCGCCCCTCCAGCATCAACTCACGTCCAGTGCTTTCTCAGATACCATTACTCGGCTTAAGTCTACCTTCAAAGAGCTTGACAGTAATGGCACTCTCGAGGGGTTCAACACTACATTCTACCTCCAGGCTTTCTCCGCCTCGGACATCCTCTTCCAGCATGGATACGTCCCTCCCTCCATGAAGAACTTCTTGACTTCAGGGACACTCAACGAGGATACCATGTTCCGTGTAGGTAGTGTCTCGAAGCTTCTTACAGTCTATACCCTGCTCGCGGAGGTTGGAATGAAACGCATGAACGATCCGGTGACAAAGTGGGTGCCTGAGCTTGCCCATGCCGCCATGAAGAACAAGGGCGATTCCACCCGCAAAGTACAGTGGGATGAGGTTACTATCGCGCAGCTCTCAGGGCATTTATCAGGTATCAGCCGGAACTGTAAGTACCGCCCTGAGTAGAGGTCAACCCATCTTTCTAATACTAGCATGTAGTCGGATTCTTCGATATGAGTTCCATCATCGAATCAACTCACCAGAACCCCGAACTATATGGTCTCCCGATCCTAAATAAAAAAGAAAAGCCACACTGCAGTGTCTCAGATCCATCTCTGAGGCCTTGCTCCCGCAAAGGTACATATTCCTGCTTAGCTTGTTGAGCACTTTTGTTGATACTTTCCCGCAGAGTTCTTCCAGGGCATCGCGACACAGAGCTTCTTCCCCATCACATCCACTGCAAACACTCCGGTGTACTCCAACGTCGCGTACCAAATACTTGCCTATGCTCTCGAGGGCATGACTAGAAAGCCATTCAACAAGTCTTTTCAATCCTCCCTGCTCGACCCTTTGTCAATGAAGCGAACGAGTCTCGAGGCACCCAAGAGCAAGGAAAACGCCATGATCCCCGAGAATGAGCAGCTATCGTGGTGGAATATTATCACAGCAGATGGCAGCCCGTAAGTGCGCCCGCCCTCATTACACATCTCACTAGGGTAACCTCCAATAGCTATGGCGGCATGTTTTCTACAGCTGCAGACCTCACGCGGCTCGGCCAATCCATCCTCAATTCTTCTATACTCAGCCCCTCCGAAACCCGCTCTTGGATGAAGCCCGTTGCCCATACCGCGGACATCTACATGTCTGTTGGTATGCCTTGGGAGATCCGGCGCACATACATCCCTCTCGGTCGCAGCGGAACTCGAGTCGTTGATCTTTACACAAAGAACGGTGCCATTGGACTTTATACTGCGATCATTGTCCTTTCACCGGACCACGAAATTGGCTACATCGCGCTAATCGCAGGAACTAACCGTGCATACCTATTAAGCTACCTTCCTGACCTCCTCGCCCAAGCGCTGCTACCAGCCGCCGAAAGCGCGGCCCGTGATAACGCCGTCAAGCGGTTTGCTGGCACCTTCAAGGGTCCCGAGAGTCAGCTGATAGTCACTATGGACGATACGCTCGTGGTACGGAACTGGACCCGTGGCGACGTCGATGTGATAGCGATGCAAGCCGCGCTTACGTGGCCAGGATTGGATGTGACATCGGTGCTAAGGCTATACCCGATGGGATTGGAAAGGAATAAGAGAATGTCTTTCAGAGGCGTCTTCGAAGCTCAAGCCGTAAATGAGTCTACAAAAGAGGCTGAGGAGACCGCGACAGATGCGAATATTGGTCCTTTCAGTGGTGGGTGTCTGTCATGGGGAGGAGTTGACTCGTTGACCTATGGCAACATTGGGGTTGATGATTTCGTATTTGAGGTCAATGGTGATGGAGAAGCAACGGCCATTGTGCCAAGGGTAATGAGGGAAACTCTAAGGAAGGTCGCTTAATTCGCAATTGAGACCTGTGGCTGAGAATTTGTGATCTTGGATTATCCCGGAGGAGGCAAGAAAGCTTGGGACCTTTATCTTAAGCTACGGAAATACTTGTATAAGTTCAGTGTATTTCATTAGACCTTTAGACCAGTTGATTTTGATCCCTTGATTTGATATCAGAAGTTCATGACGCTCCGAGGTCACGCCACCGAACTTGAAAACATCGCAATCAGATCTCGGTATGTGGTCCCGGCTGCCCAAGGATTATCCAAAGTTGATTGAGGCATGTACAGGACCCAATCACAGAGTATGGCATCCGATCATATAGCATGAAGTGACCTCGTGTCCTCACCCCGCGTTCCAGGGCTGTATGCAAAATAGCTATTGTAATATAGCCCTTGCCCATTCTGGACCAACAATATTTCGAATCTCGGCGCAAACTCCCTCTTTCCATCCTCTCATCACAAAGGTATTACCGCCATTACCACTATCCAAGAAGCAGCCATACGAGAGCAATACAAGAGCTGCAGGCTCATGCGCTTCGGCAAGCCTTATGAAGTCTTTCCCAACAAGGCAAATCCATTGTAAGGATGCTCTATGTGCCGGGCACCACTCTGATGTCTGCGCTTTTCTCACCAACCACTTCATTAAATCCAGAGCTTCCTGACAGATCTGTTTGGTGACCGGGTCCTCTTCCTCCTCTAGGAATGTCAAAGAATTAAGCATCTGTAGGATGGGATCCAGGGGCCCACGATCCGGTGGTTCGGCGTCGGTGACATAGAGTATAAGCTCGTGCCGATCTGGTCGTATGACGCCATATGCGTCCGAAATAGCCCTGACCCCCCTCGTGAGCCTGCAAGTGACAAGCAGGTCACTCAGCATGGTAGAAGGCTCGTTTTTGACCCTTACAAGTTCTTTGACTGAGCCTTGGGCATAGGAGTTGATCATCATGAGGATTGAGGCGAGATGACAAACTGGGCCGTTATCGACATTAGCTTTCGCTACTGCATGTCTCATCATCCTCGCGGCGTTTTGGGAATACTTGACTCCTAGAGAAGCGTAAATATCCCTTCGTATCCGATGTCCCGGCACGTTTACTTGTGAGTGATGGGCAGTGTGCGCTTGTTCGAATGAGGATATAGCCAGTATGAGGTTTAGGATAACGGGATGATCGAATGCAAGGTGAATTACTTGATGCTGGAAAAGGTCCTCTGACCCTCGTTGATGAACAATGGCCTTGTGAGCAATCTGGTGCCAGTGGCTTAGCAACTCTCTATCATGTGCAGCCATGCCTTCTGTAGGAGACGGCGCGATTCGTTGGAAATGAGTGATGTCGATGCTTGGCACCAGAGCCTTATTTCGCGGTGACAGCGTCCTGCTACGAGACGAGCTTTCTTGGGTTATGAGGCTGCATGTCGAGCTACGGCGAACGCACGCTGTACATGGAATTGCTTCGTCGCACTACAATGTCCGTAAGCGATCATTCGTCTTGCTCGGTCGATACCGTTTATTACCTTGACCTTTCTCCTCTTGCACTGCAGACAGCCAGTCCGTGTCTTTTTATAAGTCATTTCGCGGAGTTTAAATGGAATCGACAGGTAATTACAATGAAATTACTCTGGGCCGGGCGGTGATAAGGGATTTAGTCCACATCCCTCAACACCACTGTGGACCTCAATCACGCAATCACGCAATCCATCCCTCAGAACGCGTCTTCCACTAACCCCGTCTCGGCAACATACGTAGCCCAGTGCACAAGCATTTCTTCCAAAATTTCAGGCCTCTTCTTTGAAAGATCATGTTGCTCGGCCGGATCCTTCTCTACGTCAAATAGTTCCCAATTGTCGCCGCCTTGCTTTGCCAACAAGACTGCCTTCCAATTTCCTCTGCGTATGGCACGATTACCGAACAGCTCCCAGCCGTGTATATGATCCTCATCCTGGTGAACGTTTGGGTGCTCTTCAGGAGATGAGAGATGGCTGACCCATGACTTTCCTCGGGGATTGACTACTTGTCGACCTCTGAACGTTCGTCCTGGGTGCTGCACTTGTGCTAGATCAAGGATGGTAGGTAGTATGTCCATTACGGTTGTGAAGGCATGGGAAATAGTCTCCGGAGCCGAAGAGATTGGAGGGAAGCGTATAAGACAAGGACAGCGGATGCCGCCCTCGGTTGACCATCCCTTGAACCCCCGAGAAGGCGCAGTAGCAGCGCATGCCCAACGAGAGCCATACCAGACATACGAGTCATGTCTTCCAATATTCTCTAGACTGTTGTCATAGTGTGCAGCTATAAGTTCACCAAGAGTCTTGAATGATGATAAGAGCTAAGTCTCACAGTCAGTATCAACTTCCGGATTGAATGGCTTAAAGTGACCAACAGGTGCAGCTTCCAATGTAGAGCCTTCTGCGCCATTGTCTGACATGAACAAGATGAAAGTGTTGTCAAGTTCACCAGATGCTTCAAGTGCATCGACGACTCTCCCAATGTTCTGGTCAAGGAGGTCAACCATTGCTGAGTAGACCTCCATTTTCCTCGCAGAAACAGCTCGCTCGTGATCAGTGAGATCTTCCCACTTCACACCAGCTTCGAAGCCAACAGGAGGAGCTGCTTCGACGTCAGATGGCACAAGACCTAGCTCTTTTAATTTGGCCAGCCTGTCAAGTCTGAGCTGGTCGGGGCCATTGTCGTACTTTCCGCCTGTATTCATCAGTATGGAAGCTTTGTGGCACGAACTAAGAGCTCACTGTATTTCTTTATCACATCTTGTGGCGCTTGCATTGGCCAATGTGGCGCCGTATAGGC
Source organism: Fusarium acutatum (assembly GCA_012932015.1). Taxonomy (NCBI): domain Eukaryota; kingdom Fungi; phylum Ascomycota; class Sordariomycetes; order Hypocreales; family Nectriaceae; genus Fusarium; species Fusarium acutatum. The sequence continues at coordinate 26,313 of JAADJF010000090.1, read as the reverse complement.
CAGGTATGAAAAGAAAGGCTGCTCCTTTTCCTCTTTGGTTCTGTTGCTCAACATATCAAGCAACTTATCTGTAAAGAAGTTGGTAGAGTAAAAGTCTCCAGGTAGGTCTTTCTTTCTATCCACCAGACTTTGATTCTCCATCCAAAATCCATCCGAGGTCAAGAGCATAGTGTCTTGGTCAGCCTCGAATTGCGGTTCGTAGTTGAAGTGGTTTCCACAACCAGGTAAGAAACCAAAGCTCTTCTTGAAGCCTCTTGCACTCGGTGACACGTCAGGAGTCATCCCCAGATGCCATTTTCCAGACATGAGAGTTAAGTATCCTGCGTCGGAAAGAATCTCCGGCAGAGCAGCCACTTTCCAGTTGAGGTAGCCTTCGTAGCCAGGTTTGTCGACATAGTCAGGATACTTTCCAGTAAGGTTCTTCTTCATCTCGGCAAATTCAGCCATTTGACCAAGTCCAGCGATGTGGTTGTCTGTTCCAGAGAGAAGCATTGCTCGCGTAGGTGAGCATGCCTGGGCGGTATGGAAATTGGTCATCCGTATGCCATCTTTGGAGAGACGGTCCAAGACAGGGGTGTCTATCTCTGAGCCATAAGGTTTTACATCACTAAAGCCAAGGTCATCGGCGACGATGATAAGGAAGTTGGGTCTTTTGGCAACAACCATGATCGCAGAGGAGAATTTCGGGGGATTTAAGGGTGGAGAGGGACTGTGATGAACTCGACCATGAGATTAGAACAAGGAGGTATTTTATATATGTAAGCAATCAACGCATTCCCACTCGTATCGCGGCGTGGTAGCGGTACCCTGCTGTTACCAGGTACGTATTCACCTTGACATATCTGTCGGAGAGACGGAAGCTGTTGGTTGTAAATGCAAAGCTCCCATTACTGTCAGGACAATGTCCCCCACTCACTAACCAACTCCAGGTTTTAGTGTGCCTCGGATGATGCTTCCATTGGTCCCAGATTCAATATTTCCAAGCACGCAAGATTCACATGTCGATGGCGTCTGACAGATCGAAGCTAGCCCTCATTCATGATAACGCTAAGCAAGCCAGAAAGACCGGGTTGTCGCTCGGATCATGGCCTCATTGGTTCGTTCGATTCGACAACGCAGCGACTTCCATTATTACAGGGCATCACAGATTATTTTGTTCAGCTACTTTGCAAGTTGACAAAGCCGTAAGTGCGATAAGCTGGAAGCTGGAGTATTGCGAAATGCCGCATCTTGATTGCGAGATGTAAAAGAGACTGTTGCAAGAATTACTTATTATGTGCTCTCCGACTTGTGCCATGAACGATTAAAGAATATTGTTGCTCCAACACTCAGAGTTACCTTTTTCTTTCAATTACAACCTCAGACATGATGATCGAAAAGGAATCACTTCCATCCACAGTGGATGGCTACAGTTCAGGTCGAGATAATGATTCCAATGGCCCTGAGCAGCGGACTCTCATTGATTGGTCCGAAGCCGAAGAACGGGCTCTCGTTCGCAAGCTGGATCTTCTTATCATGCCTCTTCTTATCGCCGGCTTCTTCGTATTGCAGCTTGACCGCGGCAACATCGGCAACGCCCTGACAGACTTCTTCCTCCCTGAAGTCGGAATCACTCAATTCCAGTTCAATATTGGAAACCAGCTTCTCAGCCTGGGGATCGTGCTGCTAGAGCTGCCGAGCAACCTTGTTCTCTATCGCTTGGGTCCTCAGAAGTGGATTAGCTGCCAGATCTTTTGCTGGGGCTTGGTCGCCACATTTCAAGCATTCATCAAAGGAAAAGGCGTTGGTGCATATTATGCCACTAGACTGTTACTCGGCCTTTTGGAAGCCGGCTTCATTCCTGCTGGCTTGTACACTCTGACGCAGTGGTACAAACGCAATGAGACTAGCAGACGCTTCACTGCCTTCTTCCTTGGCAACATGATTGCTTCGGCGGCAAGTGGTCTTGTTGCCTACGGTATCCTTCAGATGAGAGGTATAGCTGGACTGTCTGGTTGGCAGTGGATGTTCCTTCTCGAGGGTATCATCACAATAGTGATCGGTGTTGTTTTCGCCTTTCTCATGCCAAACTCTCCCGCAAACCCGTCAAACATATTCGGTCACTTGTACTTTACACCGCAGGAGATCCACATCCTCACCAAACGTGTTAACATCGACAATCCTAGCCAAGGTCCAAGACACAAATATGTCAAGTGGGTTGACATCAAGTCCGCCTTTTCCAGGTGGTGTATTTACCCGCAGCTGACTGTCTCCTTCTGCTGCATCGCCATTATCTCACCACTCGGAACATATCAACCGTCCATCATTGCAAGTTACGGCTATGATCGCCTTCAAGCAAACGCACTGTCATCTGTTGGCGGTTGGATTGTCATCGTGCTGAATCTATCGTTTGGATGGATTGCAGACAAAACTCAGAGGCGAGGCTTTCTGATTCTTCTCGCTACTGTTCTGAGCTTCGCATTCTGTCTCGCGACTAGACAATTGGCCACAAGCACCAATCGCGATCTCAAATACGGCATCCTCACCTGTACCATGCTCTGGGGATCTGTCGCTCACCCGTTGAACGGTTCCTGGCTTGCCGTCAACATTCGTAATCCTGCAGAACGGTCCATCACCATGGCTCTCCTTATCATGACTGCCAACGCGGCTAGTCTGGCGGGTGCTCAGATTTTCCAAGCAGACGATGCGCCACTATACAGGACAGGGTTTACGGTCATTCTCACCCTAGCATCCATTGCCCTGGTATTTGCAACTGTGTCCAATGCGCAGTATCTATGGTTGAACAAGAAACTTGCGGCCAAGGGACAGTTAGAAGAGGGACAGGTTGAAGCGGCAGGTGAAGGTGATAAATGGCGGTTCTCGGTTTAAAACAATTTCTCTATGCATTTAAAAGATCCATAGCAGAATTACAAAAGGCCTTTATATGTCTCTAGCATTTATGGTAAAAACGAGGCTGTGACTTTACAGTCATCATTGGACGATGCTAAATATTCATTCGCACAAAGATGATTTAATGACGTTCAGAGGCAACACCCCATCCTGGTTGTTATTATCTACATATTATAACCGTTAAATCATGGTATAATATCCGCCAAAGAACTAAAGTCTATGGACACTACTATTCCTGGTCCAACGACGGAATGTCTTACCGTAGTAGTAGAATACAATACCAAACAGACACCAGAGGAAAACTAAGCTTCCATTGGTCATGATAGGTGCAATAAATCTGCATGAGTTAGTAACAGTCAAATCGAGAAACTGGCAGATAACTTACCCAGCCTTCTCGCTCCAAGGGGTAATAAATTTACTAAATCCATAGCCCCAAACATTTTTGTTCACTGTGATGCTAACAAACAAGCTGCCAGCAACAGGCTTGTAACTGTCAACAGCATACGTGCTTGAGATGCTGGGGAGGGCTGCAACTTGGATGCCGGCGCAAGAATATCCAATGAGCACAATGACTTCCCATGGCCAATGGTTCTCATATCCAACCGAGACGATGATGTTGCCAAGGTACATGATAAGAACAAATGGGATCATGGCAACCAACCTCATCTCTGGCTCACGGATACCGTTGTTCCTTGCAGTGAGCTTGGCAGCCACCCAGTCAGACAGAGGACCACCAGTGGCAAGGCCGATCAAAGCTCCAGCAAAGATAGCAAAATTGGTAAAGCCGATGGTCTGAGTTGAGAAGTTGTAAGGTGGCGCGGCAAGGACTTGGCTTTGGGTTAGATTAATGGTGAGGAAAGAAGAGCAGCTCCAAGAGACGACAAAGCTGGCAAATTGGACAATGGGAAATGCGAACAATTTCCAGGGAATCCATAGGTCCAAAAGGATAGCCTTGAAAGGATGCGCGTTGGGTTGGAAGAACCGGAACTGCCATTTTGCAGGCTTTCCCCGCCCGAGGTACGGATCCCTTGCAGACGTCTCGCTTGTTGATAGATCAGCAAATCCTTCCGGGGTTGTTCCCTCTTTTTGAGTGCTGATGGCGTGCTCTGTTATGCCATCACTATCAGGTCTAGAGGCCTCAGCGTGGCTGACATTGGCCGAACCCTCGGTCTTCTCGTTCGCTCTGGATTCCTCAATGATCTCGTTAGGATGAGGGCGGTGCCACCTGGTTATTGTTAGTTGCAATTCAGCGTGTTGATGGGGATGCTAAAGACGAACTTAGTCTCTGGGAACAGGAAGATGATATAGATCAACACAACTGCACCTAGGGCCACATTGAACCACCAGAAGTTGCGCCAGCCAACGTTGAGAGCCATGGACCCGCCGACAATGGGGCCAATCATCAATGACCCCATGTATACGACCCAGTATAAGGTGTTCCACTTGCCTCGGTCATGTAAGAAGAAGATGTCTAGCAAGCACTTAGATATGGACACCTTAACATGTTCAGTGTGACGGCTTACCAGCAGTGACAGCAGGTTGAATTGACTCTGCAGGACCAGCGCCAATACCATTCAGCCTGTATCATTGTCAGAAAGTGTTCTGTCAACTGTTCCTCGTTAAAACTTACACACAAGCTCCCATAAAACTACCATAAGTCTGCGCACGAGCTCTCCAAATCATAGAGGCCAAGCAGATCAAGTTAGACGCAATGTATACCGGGCGCCTGCCAAATGAAGTGCTTAATGGAACCCTGTTGGCAGTTCTTAGTGATTTGTCCCAGCTTGGGAAAGGCCCTCTCGACTCGGGTGCTAGGAACGTACCATATGAAGTTGCTGAAACCGAGAACCAAGATACAGACTCCGGTGAACTGCACAGCATCTGCGAGACTGCAGTGAAACGCTTCAATGTAGTCTCCGAACATGGGCGCAAGAGACAGTGGCCCAAAGCCTTGGAAGAATGAAGTCATACTGGCCCCAGTGATAGCTAGCATTTTCCATTTAAGTGACCAATTAAGGGGGTCTGCCGGGTCGTCTGAGGGTTGCGGAATGAGCACACGATTGGACCCGGAGCGATCCTTGACGAAATGATGCGAAGAAACATCTCTCATAATCTCTGTGCCAGGGAGAATCTCCGTATGAAGCTCCGCCTCAATGGCATGGATCTCCTGCATTACCATTAGCATGCAAGCAGCGATGAGCGTTTGTCAATGATCTACCTCGTTATTGGAATTCATCTCCATGGTGATACCGCTGTCCTCGTTCTCTCACTGCTATGTCGATGAAGTATTAAACAGCAGTCAGATTTCCTGACATCCTGTATTTAAAACCTACTCACATGTATGCAAGCATTGCATATTAAATAAGGAAGCAACGTAACTGCCGATGCTCTTACCGACTGTCAGAGCTACTTTCCCCTCACGACTCAACTAAGGGTAAGCTAGAAATCTCCCATTTAAGATAACCTTGGCTATAGCAAGCCAACCAGGTATAATCAGCTCCCGATATTGGGTGGTCTATGATGCCGGTAATCCGTGTGAGGGAGGACACTTCCCCGCACTCTGGCTCCCCATGGGGAAGCATGGGTAACGTCCACCAATCGTGGGGAGACTCCAACTCCTCCCGTGTGGTCTCGACCCTCACATTGGCTACTGGCGTGCCACCCGGCAAATCGGCATAATAGTGCAATCGCTGGTGCATGGTTTGTAAATGATCGGTCATTAAGCGAAAGGGTTAGCACCGGTAGTGCTGTTGCAGGGCAATATTATGGTATTGTAGCCACCAGCGTTCATCTAGGTACGTGCTGACGAGTAAATTTTAATTTCACACCCCCAATCCTAATGGCGATCCTTCAGTATGGCCCTTGGGATGAGGAGTAGCTAGGCTAGTGCATTCTCGACAAATGGCTAACGAGATTGATTGGTATTCCAGTACGTGGCGGGAGGATCGGCCTACTCACCTGGGTCATCACAGGTCACCAGGTCATAGGCCAACACCTTTAATAATAAGCATGTCACCTTCTTATGCGGCGAGTCTAGATGTGGCATCTACTCCGCATCTCTTCTTCTTGCAGATGGAGCAATTCGTCTCCATCCAAGTAGAAGGGCTGTGGTGCTTGAGTTGTTATTCTAAACCAGATGCTGCACACCACGTATAATAAGAGGCTCATTATTTCCTGGATTGATATCGAGGCACGCTATGCAAAACAAGCTTATCAATTTTATTGTTCAACAATAGCTTTCCTCAGCAGACCTAGGTGCGCGCTCATTTATCGACTCATTTAGTTTCTCATCGCCGTCAAGGCTGTACATGTGAAACAGTCAGCTAATGGCGTCTCTCTTATTGCCTTTCCTCTACCCATCTGGACTTTATGTGAAGTCAGGGATACTTTCGCCTCTGTTTGTTTATTTTACTTATAGTACAAATTGTGTCATTGCTGTCAGTTCCTTGCGATCCCTCAGGTGAAGGCCTTGTACTGTTTAGTTTCTCTTTAAGATCAAAGGTGGTTTTAGAAGTAGTTTTCAACCTTTGACTTTTTCTATTCTGATCTGTTACTTTTGTTAAACTTCATCTCTGTCTGGTTTGTTTTTCTCGTCTTAAATGGCATACTCTATATTTTACTTGGAGGTAGAACAGCACTTGGCGAACAGCTCTTGCATAATGCATCTGTTTGCCTCCAAGCTTAAGATATGCTACATTTAGCTCTCAGGCTCTTGAAAGAATTAGTAATGTAAAGCCTTACTACATACCCGTCTGAGCACTGCTGATTGCATCGAATCTTTCGTATTCCAGGTGTAAATAACCTACAATAAGCCCAACATCTTTCAGCAACGTCTCCTTTTACTTCCTGCAGGCATAGAAGTAGTTGAACTAAGCTTGACTTACTTATGCATTTGTCTCCCAGTGATCTGGTATAGCTAGATCTATTATCTTAAATAGTACTATTTATTAACGCATTCTTATGTGCATAGCTGTTGGCTTTAGGTTGAGTCTTGAACTTGTCTTCGATGCCATTCTATTGTGGACAACGATCAATAGTCAGGAGAAGGGGATGGGCATACCTAGTCTTCAAAATTGGACTGTGGTATATCTCAGATATTGAGTTCTTATTTGGCGCTTAGTAACATGGGTTTTTGTTAGATGCATACTCTTCTGATATTTTTAACACAACAGTAGCCTAGCCAAGCCCTAGCACAGTTGATAGGTTATTTTCGCTTTCTAATAAGCTATAAATTTGGATTTTGTAGTTTCTCTTAATTAATGAAAACTATTACAGCTTGGCAGTCAGTATTTTAATAAGGCTATTATATATTTCTAGTATTTGTGTTTTAAATTTCAGGTCCAGGTTAGCTGGAAATAATTAATGCTTTTCTGTTATTCCCATTATCCCAATTCGTAATCTTCCGATAAGAGGGGAAGCGGGTCTGGGGAGCTGGGACCGAGGCGCCGGCTGATGTGCACGGCTAATGAGGAAGGGCATTTAGCCTCAGGCAGCATTAATTTTCTCCTATCCGTCATCAAACAAGGACAACTTAACACTTCTCAACTACCTCTATCTTATCCAGTCTCACACCCACTTGCACCCTGGAAACACAACAGAGATAGGTCGAGCGACGCCAACGAAATGTCATCTCTAACGCATACGCCAGATGGCAAATCTACAATTGACGCCAAGGCGCTGTTGGGTGTATGCGTTGAGTACCTTGTATCTTTGAAGATAAAGCTGACATTTCCAACATAGGCATACCTCAAACAATTACAGTCAAAGCCACTGAGGACAAAGATGCTTACTCAAGGGTCCTTGTCAGCCTTGACAGAGATTGTAGCATCGTGGTTTGCCTATGGCCTCCCTGGCCACGGCCCAACAATTACTGCCCGTGTCCCCCAAATGGCGTTTTATGGTGCGTGTATCGCGGCACCACTGACCCACTTTCTCAACACGACTCTACAACGGAGTCTCCCAGGACGAGTAGTCTTACAAAACCTCATCACTATGCTCTTGGTATGTACATTATCTTGCCGCCACCAATAACTGTCAGCTACTTACCTGACTTATTGCAGTTCTTTCCCATTCAAAATACTGTTTATCTTGCATCAATGGCCGTCATTGCTGGCGCGCGTACTACTGAACAGGCACGAGCTGCAGTTCGCGCCGGTTTGGTGCCCATGACAAAAGCTATGTGCGCCATGCACCCGGTCTTGATCACCATTGCGACCTTGTTCGTGCCGAAAGAGGCATGGGCTCCTTTCTTCAGCTTGGTTGGGTTCTGTCTTGGAACTTTCTTCAACACCATGGCTAAGAAGAGGAGAGTTGCCGCGGCCGCCGCTGCTTCCAAGAAGGAATCCTAGGCCTTGACTACGGTATAGACAGAGAGTTTTGCGTTGATGAGGGACATTTTTGCTTCTTGCGTTGTGCTCGCATTTAGAACATAATAAGCGTCTTTAGCCATTTAGCATACAGCATCCATGGCGCTTCTCTTTCTATACCAACACTTGATGACTGTTACTGTAATAGGACTTTCCTTTTTGATCCTCCTGAGAGGGCTTTAGGCATAGAATTGAGGTCTTAGGGACACATCGCCTGTCGCATTGTGTAGTACAGGTACTCTCCCCAATTCATCTTATTTCAAGTGTAGTCATGGTTCCTGGTGTGATTTGTAGTGGGACAAGCCGCTTGGTCAACATGGAAATGGTATATCAGGGTGAAAGAAGGACGAATATATCCTCAGGGAATTACAGATCAGAGCTTGAGTGGTTGAGGGAAACTTTGACGGGCTAGATTGTGCCTTGCTTGGTCTACAAGAGTCAAAGACCCACCACGACTACGACAGCACAAAGTTAGATAGCAAGCCACCAATAAACAGCCATTTACATTCCTTTCACGTCCTCACCGACTTCTTATGGCTGAGATTTCATTTGACTTATCAGAGAAGCCTGATGAGAGAGAAGCAGAAGAAATGAGCTATTCCGAATATATCGCCAATCCTCATCGCCAGTGTGCAATCGTCGCCCACCGTGGCTTATGGAATGAAGCTCCTGAGAACAGCCTGCTTTCCATCCGACGCGCCATTGAAGCTGGCTACAATATTGTTGAGATAGACGTACGCCGTACCGCCGATGGCAAATTTGTACTACTTCACGATATAACCCTGGATCGAATGACTAGACTCGACAGGAAGCCAGAAGAGCTGACTTTGGAAGAACTGATATCACTTCCACTCAGGAACCGCGATGGAGGCCCTAACAATCCATTTACCGAGGAGAAGCTGCCCAGCTTACGTGATGTCTTTGAACTCACCCGCGATAAGATTTACATCCACCTCGACATCAAGCATCGGCATGTCATCCCAGAAGTGCTGGCTTATGCACAAAAGATGGGCGTCGAAAAGCAGGTGGATTTCTGGGCTGATTTAAAGACGGAAGATGATCTTGCCTGGATCAAAGCCAATATCACCATACATGACGTTCCATTCATCGCACGCACCCATCTCGAGCATGATGACTGGCGAGAACAGGCCAAGCTTGCTCTCGAGCTGAAGCCCTTGATCTGTGAGGCCTCGTTTCGGGACATCTCACAGGTCGATGCAATAAAGCAGCACTTCCATGACGCCGGAATCACTCTCTGGGTCAATACTCTGGATAGTGTCGCCTCTCCAGGCTTTACCGACAGCGCTGCATTGGAGAACCCTAATAAGGTCTGGGGCCGGCTGCTCCGGGCCGGTTTCTCCGCGATCCAGACTGATGAGATGGCGGCACTGCGATCTTTTCTGGACACCCTGGAATGAGGAGCAGAAATCAAATACATACAAGATTTGGCTATGCTGTATCGAAAGGCTATTTCTCATATAGTTTTGTCATTTATACATTTGAGGTCTACCTCCCGCTGGATGGTTCAGCATGAGGTTCCCTTATCATTGTAAATAACTTGATCGCATCGCCGTCGTCATCGCAAATCATTTCCTTCTGGAATTTGAATCCTAGACGTCCGTAAATGGCAACGTTGGGGACGTCACGGCTTGACTCCAAGTAACATCTCATGTCTTTAGCGTCAGCCTCGTCAGTGACGGCTTTCATCAACTTGGCACCGACTCCTTTGCCTTGAGCCTCAGGGACAACAACCATGATATTCAAAAAGAAGTAGCCCCGAGGGTCCTTCCACAGAGCTGATTGGGCACTGGCTTGGGCATCCTTCCAGATGTAATAACGCTGGCCATGGTCAGTAACTCCTTGTATTTAGTAAGATCTTGAGTAACATACCTTGACATTTAATCCCCCACGACCGTACCACAGATTCATGCGCACTTGTCCAAAGTAAAGCTTCCAGCTCTCGAACCAGTCATTCCATGTTGGCGGCTGATCTGCTGGTTGGGGACGTAGCCACATCGCTACGCCCAGAACCTTATCACTGTTTTCTTCTTTGGCAACGTGAAAGATTCCATTGCGCATACCCCACCTCATTCGGATGGCAAGAGATTCAAAGTTTCGCTGGCGGTCGAACTTGCAGAAGCGTCAGTATTAAAAACATTTGTAAGAGCTTGCATCATGGATGTTCTTAACTCACTTTCGCTTGGTCATAAACCCACACGTTATAAGGATCTCCAACAAATGCTTGCCTGTCGAGTCAGCAATTACAGAGCCAACCGATATGGTTCACACTTACTGTACCGCCTCCACTGCTCCTGGAATGTCTGCCTCTGTGAGGTCGGTGATATAAATACCCATTTTGAGACCAAGTCACTAGTGAGCTAGAAGGGTATTGGTAGATTTGCGAAAGGCAGTAATATCTTTGCTACTAGAACAGAAAAGTCTAACGGTAGAAGAAATGTGTTTTGTATGAAATAGGATCGAGAATGAGTAATACTTGGTCCCCCAGCTTCGCATGAAGGTTCGCCGGATTCAACTCACATGAGGCTAACAATGAGACTGAGGCAGGGATGACTTATTACCCCTCACAATGTTTCTCCCAGAAGGAAGCCAGTTTGTGGCTTATCTCGGATTAAGCTTAGTTGGAAATTCATGGCTTGTCTGAAGTGGGGAGGTTTTTGGGCCCGCCAATCGCATTCCGTTGTCGTTATCTACCTCGCATACACTTTCCAAACATAGTAAGTCGCAGCGTCGGCACAATTTCAACTCGGACTTAGACAGAGAGGCGGCGGTACCTTGGTACCTTGTCCTCGACTGGTGCAGTCACTTCAATGTGCTAGCTTGGGCTTCTTCCAATGTGATATAGATAGAGAGATTACTCACTTTCCACTTAGTTAGATACAGAAATGCAGCAGACATGGCAACCGATAAGACACAGATTGAAAGCCTAATCAGGCCCGGTTCGGACGACGAGCTGAACTTGTATCTCAGTATGCGCTCCCGACCTGAAACACAAACTCACTTACTGACGAGAATTCAGACCCAGCTACAGCCCGATTTCTCAAAAATGTGTCAAAGGCAATCCGTCAAGATCCGGGACTACCAAGGCCAAATCCAACAGTGTCAGCTTGGCAGGTTCCTCCTCACCCGTCACTGGCCTCGATACAGTCGAGGGATCTTCCAGAGTTTACTGATTTTGCGGTGATTGGCTCCGGCATTACTGGCTGTAGTGTCACAAAGGCACTCCTGGAACACCCATCTACAGCTAACTCACGTGTAACGGTGCTTGAGGCCCGCAATCTTGTCAGTGGAGCAACAGGACGCAATGGGGGACATCTTGTCACAGCATCTGGGCATACATTCGGTCCTCTGGCTGAACAACATGGAACTGAAGCGGCAAGGGAGATCACTCGCTTTAGCATCATGAATATTGATCATTTGATGAGACTGGTCAGAGAGTTCGATCCTGCTTTGCAAGAAGAGTGCCAGATACGAGATGTCCTAAAGGTCATGGCAGTTGGAGACGACGAAACATGGGCTTCTGCGAAGAGCTCCGTTCTGGGTTTCCAAGAAAAAGTGCCAGAGTACAGCGCTTATCACAGTATAATTGAAAGAGACCAGGTTCCAGAGGTATGCTCCAAGTTCATGCTGTAATGGAGTCACAGCAAGTCTGACATATTACAGAGATGGAATATCAAGAATGCATCCGGGGCTGTTGAACATGAAGCTGGTGCAATTTGGCCCTACCGACTGCTGACTGGTATCTATCAACGCCTGTTGGACAAGTACTGTGATCGACTGAATATCGAGACAAACACGCCAGTTACTCGCGTTCAGTTCTCAGAGGGACTATATCCCTACGCCATCACTACCCCAAGGGGGAGCATCCGAGCGAAAAAGGTCATTCATTGCACCAATGGGCACGCGGCGCACTTATTGCCCAGCTTGGCTGGAGGCTTGTACCCATTCCGAGGAACAATGTCAGTTCAAAAGCCGGGACCACTGTTTCCAAAATACAAAGGAACTCGATCTTGGAGCTTATCTCATAAGTCGACCCTGGATGCAGAAACTGGCTTCTTCGACACTGGCCTCTATTATTTGCAGCAAAATGCTCTGACGGGGAGTATTTGGATAGGGAACGAGACGGCTTTTATGAAGGATGTCCTGACTGCAGATGATACTTATGTTCCCGAAGAAGCAAGGCAGGCACTTTCTACTGTCTTACCAAAACTCTTTTTAAATGGCTGGGGGTCAGAAGCCGTTTCAGAGATCGAGTCTATATGGTCGGGCATTCAAGGACACACAGCGGATGGACTCCCTATAGTTGGAAAGATACCCGAGTCTTTGACGGGCACTATTGGTGACGATGGACAGTGGATAGCTGCAGGATTCAACGGTTATGGGATGGACAAGTGCTGGCTGACGGGCGAGGCGTTGGCCAAGATGATACTCGGGGAGGATGTCAGCGACTGGTTTCCTCGGGCATTCCTCGTCACAGAAGAACGTCTCCAGACTAAGCTGACGCCTGATCAAACGTTGCTCAAGTTTGCAAAGATCGCTCTCCCGGGCGGTGCCAAGGAGGGGAAGTTATAGGATATTGGGCAGCGACATAAAATAGTCTATAGCATCATGAACTCTCTTGACATAACTTTCAACTGTCAACTACACTACCCCATCATTGTGCCCAATTTCTTCTCGTAAGCAATATCCAACCAGTAAGCATCCTCCTGTCCATCATCAATTGCCGACCAAACTTGATTAATGAGCTCCAAAATAACTTGGCTCTTTCGCAGGGGCAAGATGTGTGTATAAGCTGACAGCCGGGAGCTAACAAACTTGCGAGCACGGGCTACTTCGATAGACACACCATCGATGCTCAGCATCCCAGGACCTGTGACAGACACTTCAAAGCCATGAAGACTCTGAGAACTCTGTCTGAGTTCACCGGATATGGCAACCATAACGAACGGCTGAGCACTGCGAGTCCTTGACTCAAACGGAATCTCTTCCAGTATACCAAGGATATGTAGAGCAAATTGTGTCAGCCACAGCTGCCTCTCCTGCTTTGTTGGTACCTGCTGTGCTGGCAAAGGTCGTAGAATATGATCCTTGCTCCAAGGCGAGTATCTTTCGTTCAAAAGATCGGGAAACACGCGATAGAGCTGCAACAGCCCTGTACATCGATACGCTTCATCCATAAGTTCCAAATGCTTCAGTGGTGTCTTCGGATCGCCAGGGTTCTTGGTGTGGACTGCGCTTGGCACCTGATGTGCTAAAAATGTGCGCTCCAGCCGTCTGCCCTCGCGCAGTGCAGTTCTGAATACGTCAAGATCGCTTTCAGTCATGAACTTCATGGTGGACATGTGTTTCCGGTATTGAAATATGAGTATCCCCGTGTCGGTCAGTGCACGAACCATATCTTGCGAGATACCAGAGTAGGGATGTGGTTCGATTGGTTTCATCAAGTTTGCTGGTCCAATCCGTTCCTCTCGACGGTACTCTCCCAGCTCGTTCTTGTCCGTGAGATAGACCAGAAGCATAGCCCAATAGTCCATGGTGTCTCTGAAAAAGGACATCTCTGAGCTCTCACTATTCTCAGTGGCAATTTCATCCAGTATGCTTTGGCTTGCTCGAAAGGTCTCGGTTGCAAGGTTGTGAGGGCTTAGCCAGCTCGATGTATGGCCAAGAAGCATGGATGCAAGCAGCATTACCTGCTTCTCCACCTCCTGAGGTCTATTCTTCACAAGTTGAAGTGCTTGTGAACGTTCCTCACGAGCAACTGGTAGCAGGTGCGGGAAGTCTTTTGACAAGCATGCTGCAGCCATGCTCTGAATTGTGTGATAGAGCACTCCGGAAGACTGCCACATTTTCTCAATGATATTGCGCATGACATTGAGTTCACTATCCCAAGAACAGTAGAGGGTAATAACTTCGCGGAAAAAGTATTCAGATAGAGTGGTTGGGGTGTTGGACATGCGTCGATGCGGGTCGAGGCATGAATGTCGAGCCTGGACGAGAGATTGCTCTTCCTGCATTGGGTTCTGAGACTGAAACATTGGGTGACTCATGGAATCGCCAAATAACTCCCCGATCACTTCCATTGGTTCCTCGATGCTGAATGTTGACCCTGAGTCTTCAGGGAGAGTCCAGACTGTCAAGTTCCCGCCAGGCGAATCCAGTGTGTTGTTGTTGATTCGCGGTGAGGATTCAGCCCCGAGGAGGTCTTGCGATAGATTGTCGATGCTGAATATCTCTGCTGGCATGAGAAAGTCCAGTTGAGATGGAGGATCAAGCCATCCATTCATCTGGTGAAAACCTTCGGCTACCGAATTGGAAGAAACGTTGATACGACTCTTCGTCTTCCTTTGTCGCAAAGAGCTCTCGCCAGTGTTCGGCCTTGTCTGGTGCTTTTGTGACCAACGTACGTTGAGTGCATATCCTGGACATTCATAGTTTTGGTCCTCACAACGCGTGCAAGCAGGCTTCCGCTCATCGCATTTAACCTCTCAAAATGTGAGCTGTTGGGCGCGCATTTCTTTGGATGTGCTTACCTTTCTTGCCTTGCACCTGATACACCCATTGCGAGACTTTGAGTGTGAGGTTTTATTCGATTGCTGCATTGTCAATCCGCGTGAGGAACGCAGTGGCTTAACTATCTTGTAGGATTGAAGGGAGATGAGAATGTGACAGGGGGAAGACGTTACAAGATGAAGATGGTGGATTCCCCCGCTTTTTACGATAAGTTAGTTAGTGCCTGTGCTAGTCAGCTCCAGAACTCGGATCATATGACTTAGCGCCTCCTGGAAAAGTGAAAGAAATACAGAATTTACTTTTGTATTTGACAATTGCAGGGATTCAATGGGCTTTATAGCTCTTGGTCAATTACGGAATCACTGGCACATGTCGTTACAGGAGATTGTTCAGTGGTGCGTGACCGCAATGTTGAATTTGAAACATTAATTACATATTATCTACTCCATGCACTCCTCAGGCATTCCAAATCTCCTTTACTTCATAATTCTTCTTGGCATGGAAGAACCAAAAGCACAAAGACAAGAGAGCAATGCCGACCAAGACTGGGGAAGCATAATTCATCTGCACAGCCGTGACAGGTGTGTAGTAAGGGAAACAATAAAAAACAAGAGCCACCATTGTCCACGACAACATGACAATGTTGGCAATCAGCCCGAGCTTAGGGTACCAGAACGGGCCATGTTGAAAATTGCTGCGTCCTTGCAAAAGAACCAAGACAACAGGGACGCTATAGCTAATGTATTGGAGCAACAGACCCGTCGAGATCAAAGAGTTGAAGGCAAGATCTGAACCAAGGTAGAGGCAGCCGAAGAGAGCAGTTCCAGAGGCAGACCAGATCAGCGACCATATGGGAGTATGAAAAGGAGCAGGTGCAAGTTTGCTGAGATGGCGATGCAACGGAAATCCACCTTCGCGGCTGATGGTCCAAGCAAGGCGGGACTGCCATGTCTGGATTGACCAAACTGCGCCAGCTGTCGTGAGAAGAACAGGAATCCACAAGCCGACAGCAGCCGCTTTGCTCTTGGTAATCATGTAGAACAGAGAAAGAGCTGAGTTATCTGCGGCTCCATCTATAGTTGGTACGTTGATAAGAACCGAGGTCACAACCAAGAGCCCAGACCCAAATCCGACAACGATAGTCCACATCAGAGCTTTGGGAATATCGGTGCTGGGCGATGGCATTTCTTCAGCCAAGTGGGTGGCGACGTCGAGACACGAGAAACTCCAGTTGGCCCCATTCATCCCAATGATGAAGGCAATTCCCTTTGGCCATCCTGAAATATTAACCGAGGTTGTGAAGTAGTCCTTTGCTGAAGCATGGCTGTCAGACATGGCGAAGAGCGTGATGAAGATAACACCGATCGTCATACAGCTAAAAAGGAGCATGATCTTCGAAATTCGTGGCAGTGCATGCTCAAAGCTGGCGCAAATGACAGTCAAGATGTTCAATAGTTGAAACCCAACAAATCCCATCCAACGCTTGTACACAAAGTTGGGATTGAGCAGGGAGATAATGGCGCAAAAGCCGGTAGGTACTGATAGACATGCCGATGCGCCTGTAGCAACCGCGGCAAGCCAGCTGACAACGGCGATCGTGTATGATAGAAAGCGACGATATCGGGGTGGGGATAGACGATTGACCCAGATGTACTGTCCACCAGGATGAGGCATGGCTGATGCGAGTTCTGCCAATGTTGTAGCTGTTGCAAGACCAACACCCGCCATGACAAGGAACCCCCAGAAGAAGAGAGGTGTACCACCCATTGGAAGAGTGCTTCCAAGGACGAGAAGGAGTCCGACGGCAGTGTTGGTAGTGCCATAGCCGATGCCGAGGGCAGATAATGTCGTGAACGGCTTCAGTGTCTGGACGGTAACACCTCCAGGAGAAATCGATCCGCAGTCAACGGCATCTCTGTCTGTCTTGGCAGGCATTTCCGAGATCTCTTTCGTATCTTGGGACTTAAGACTAGGCTGATCTGTTTCGCGGTGCATGATGGATACAATAATGGTAGTACAGGAGAGCGAATAAGAATCTGTCTCAAGAGGAAAATTGATACGTGGGGAAAGTCATACGAGTTATATAATTTGACCCGCGTCGTGCAAGATAACGGTTCGGTAGGGGTTTTTGGTGACTTATACCAACTTGTTCCCCGCGTTCGACATGATAGGCGAAGCCGATATCTCAATGCGAGTGCGGAGGCGTTGTCATGTGGTACAGGATAAGCTTAAACCAGATAAGGAATCGCGTTTTGAGGTGAACCACTAGCCCAACTAAGGAAGGATTATGCGAGGACGAATCATACTCATCGTTCGCTCGTGTTTACACTTATCGCCAGTGTTGATACAGTTTCCGACACTATCATCCTTTCCGAAACTGACTTCCCAGCCAAGCTAAATGAAGACGTCGATGCGATTGACTATCACCATTGCAGCTTGTCATTACTCCAGCCGCCGCAACTACCTTCTTTCGCCATATCGGATCTGCCCCAGTCATAAATTCCATCACGATCGAGAAAGGAACCCTTGTCCCAGACAACCTGACCCATTGCTTTCTCAACGCCGACCTTCAAGATTGATTCACTCTTTGTCATCATATTCTCGCCCTTGTCCAAAAAGTACATGTACTCATCCAGAAGCAAGTAACTGCTTGCCATTGCATTTGTATCTTCTGGGACGTGGCACGGGAGATCTTTATGCCGGTCGCAGAATGTCTTCCATTGTTCGTCGCTTACGAGAAAGGTTCTCGCATCTCGCAGTCGGGTCGCGTCTTCATTCTCCCCAGCGACCAGCAGACACTGGAACACTTTCCATCGAAAGGCCGTGAGTCTCTCAATCTCGGCTGACATGTCTTCATTCCAATTATGGATGTTGACAACCGTGTTCAACTTGAACTTGATGCCATAGTCTTTGCACCATTCCGCGATGCGGAAGAGCCGGATCACATTCCCTCCATCGTCGCCACGTCCAATCCTCTTGTTCGTCTCCGGGTTAAACGAATCACATGAGATTGCAAGAATATCGAGCCATTGGCAATACCCCCGCATCCATTTCTCTGTAATCTTGCTGCCGTTGCTCACGATGCTGATGCTTTCCAGGCCAAGTTTCTCCTTGCCAAACTGAAGTAATTCTGTCAGGAGGCGAGGATAGAGGAATGAAACGCCAACAGCGATATTGATCTTTCGCATGCCAGCTTCTTTTAACAGCCGCAAGCCGTGCTTTGCTTCCACCGAACTTGCCGCCAAGATTCAGAGCATGCTTGACAATCAAGGCTTTCTGACCTCTGAGGATCTCAACCCATTCATTTATCGCGAAATTTTGGATGTCATCAATCGCAATGAACCAGAGGTGAAGGGTATCTTGCTCGATGGGTATCCGCGATGCATTGAACAGTTGGAATCCTTTGGGACATGGCCTTACCAGGACACGGTGCCTCTCGCCCCAGGTGATGACGGCAAGATCAGCCTCGATATCAAACCGGATATCGTACTCTCATTTCAGATCACAACACAAAACGCCAGAGCCAGATATCGGGGTCGGACCAGAGACGCAAACGATAGCGCACAGAAGTTTGACAAGCGCTTCACCGAGTATGAGCTGGAGACCGTCCCAGTCGAGGAAGAGTATCCCAAGCGTGGTACCTTGGTATCCGTAGGCCCTCCCTGGTTTTGACTGAGTTAGACATACTGATGGTTGAAGATTGATGTCAGTGGAACCAAAGACGAGAATATAGAGGTTCTGGCGGATTTACTTCAGCAATGTGGGATTTGGAAAAAGGCTGTTAGCACATAACAATGAGAGTCCTGTTTCTCCTAGTTTGTTAAATCGAGAGACTTATCTTTACTGAGGGGGTATTGGCTTGATATCTCGTTGAGATATCTGAAGCTTTAACTGCCAATCAATTAAAATCCACTACCATCCATGCCTAAAGCTCAGCTCCATGACTCTCAACTCTTTCCTCCCAATAACCATCCATTTATCACCATCCCTCATTTGTTGGCCTCTTCCCATTGCATACCGTTTATAGTAGTCCGTATGACTGCAATCTTGCAGCTCGCACGTTCCACCAGCCCAGTTCGCAGGAGGCATTTTCTCATCATACATAAACAAAGTCATCTCTTCTAGCTCGGGAAACATGTGTTTAGCTAACATCCTGATCGTGTCACCAGCTCCTTGATGATACGTCCAGCTGGCACTAACAGCAAATTTCTGCAAACCTTCTCCCTCGGGGTCACTGACTCGCAGGCCAGTCAGCAGTTGTGAGATTCTGCTGTAGTCTAAGTCACCCAGTACAACGACGGTGTCGACGGCAGGGTTAATGTACAACACGTGATTTGGGTCGTTTATGTCATCGCCAGCATGCTCATATGGCGCAACCGCTGCAAGGGGGAGTTTAATGCGATAATAGTCCATTGCGACCGATCTCGCCTCAACATTGACTGACAGTGACGCGGGATTGTAACATCGACTTTGCCATTTTGGTACACCTCCGTGTTGGAAATTGTCGGCGTAATGCGATCTGCGGGCATGCAGTTCAACGCAACGGGGAAGGAAAGAGTAGCGCCAGATTCTCAGTCGCAATTCTACTGGTAAATTGGGAAAGCCGTGAAAGGAAGATGAAGGAAGCGTAGTTGCCAGAGGCATTTCCAGCGTTGATTGCAGCAATTTGCTGCTGGTCATAGTTGGCGTTTCCAAGAAATGGGATGTTGAAAGATGAAATTAAATAAATAACGCACGTGGAAGAGAAGTGGGGAATAGTTACCAAGTTATATGTGCAACTCGTAAAAGTGAAGTACTCAAAAATTAACTAGAACTATTGTCTGTCTCTTGCTAACATTCATGCACGCATTCCCATAAATTGGCAGTGGTCAAATAGGAATAATAGTGGATGAGCGGTCTGAGAGGTCATCCTCATTTTCGCGTAACTACTGTTGCCAAGAGTTAATAAATCCGTGTTCTTCGTCGATCAATCCTGATAATAGTTGACCTAACTTCAGCCGTGTCAATCAATTACCAGATTCTCAACAGGTGAACAGGGATGCTCAGCTACTTAGTGCTTACTGCATCCCAGTCTGTTTGCGCCTGCTGACATGGCTTGTCATCGTGGCACCACGGATCAACAAAACCTCAGATGGTCAATTGGGGTCAAAATAGCTAGTGAAATGTTTTCCCAGACTGAGGCCAATAGTACCCACTTATTATTGTCACTTAGCATTCATCCATGTCTTTCCCGTTTCTATAGTACTGTCGGTAGCGCGGTGACCAAATTAATAGTCTCAGCTGGAGCGAGACATCACAATCTTGTGAAGCGTGCATGGCGTAACTAGTTACCATTACTGCCAATGGTATAACTGTGATCTTCCCTCCATGATTTGTCTCGATTTTCTGGGTTTCCTCCTTCTTCCTACTCGTTCAGCCATATGCATCAAAAACCCACAATGAAATCCTATTTACTCACAATCTCTCTTCTCGTCAGTAACTGTTTGGCAGTAACTCCCGACGCGGTTTACGGAGGTGGCTTTGATCACAATAAGAATGACTCCATCAAGCTACTTATCGCCAACGGAGGGGCTGGCCAAAGCGGCTTGATCAAGGGTGAGGACATCTCGCCTATGGTTCGAACGATGCTAACACAGATGGCCAGAGCTTGCGAATACATATATTAAAAGCCGCGTTGGAGACGGCGAGAAACCATTCCAGGTGGGATGGATCAAGAGCGACACCACCTACAGCATTCAGTATCTCAAGACGGGCGAGGCTGACATTGGCATCACGTACAACCCAGCCGCGGAAGAGATTGCCATCAAACAAGGCATCGCCAAAAATCCAAGCTACTACGCTTTCCGAGACCACTTTCTTCTTGTCGGTCCCAAAGAGAATCCCGCAAATATCTCCAAAAATGATGACATAATGACCACGTTCGCAAATCTCCATGAAGCAGCTGAAGGCCCTGCTACTGAGCCTCCTGTTCGGTTCCTGAGCCGCTATGACAAGTCTGCTACCAACATCAAAGAAACTTTGCTATGGGCCGGCATAGGACAAGTTCCCTGGGCGACTGCCTACTCAACATGGTATCACCAGTACATCGCTTTCCCAATTCAAGCTCTTACAGCTGCGATTATCCTTCAAGAGTACACTATCACCGACCGTGGCACCATCTTGTCCCTTGACGCAGACCTCAGGAATCAGACTGTTGTTTACAAAGCGGGCACTGATAAGGCGGATGACCCATTGCTGAATCCCGCTCATGCGTTGATTGGTGAAAAGGCACCCAATGGTAAAGAAGCAGCCGAGTTTATCAAGTGGCTCGTTAGCGACAAAGGACAGAACGTAATTGCAGGGTTCAAGAAGGATGGGCAGGTTCTGTATTCCAAAGCACCGTGAGGAAAAGACTCGGACGGAACGGGCGTGTTTGAATGTCACTTCTACGGTGCACCCGATTGATAGCAAAGGTACTTCTTAGTATATAATATTATCGTTTGCAGCGATTGCCTACATATCTGAAATGATTCTATAGTAGGTTTCCAACATCCTGTAAATATTCTCCAGGCAAATGAGATTTCTGGGGATGACTAGGCAGCTCAATCTCATCGTCCATGACACCCCATTCCGCATAAGCCTGCGATGCAGTCCTCGATTTGGACGCCGTCATGTTTGAAGAGTGGCCTGAGCTTGACTGGTTCGAGTTGAACCCTTGACTCGTCGTGTTGGTAGATGATCTCGATCTCATGATCAATTTCTTTAGGCCAGGGAGGCAGACAACGATAATTGCAGTCGCAATTTCGGCCATGCAGAGGGCATCTTTGGCAATGTTAGCATCTATCAAAATCATTCAAGGGTGTACCTACTACCAGATGGGTAATCAAGCTGATAATCCGCTGCGTTGCTGATGATGAAGCGTGCAAGACTAGCTGACATCGTGATTGCACCAAGGGAAAAGACGCCGATAAGGCCAAGTTTCTGCTCTGTGCGCAAAGTCAAATGTTTAAGAATGAAGAACGGAAAACAGAACACTGAGCTCTTGTCAGTCTACTCTTGTCTTTTGTGAGAGTCTTGAGCACAAGAGTTAAGTTAGGAACTTACATATCAGATCTGTCGAGAAGTTCAGACACCATTGCGTCAGAAAGTTGGGCAGGGAGTTCCAAGCCGAGTTCAGCTGGTTCTCAACTGACCTGTCGGGGTTAGCGGTAAATTTCAATACAATCGATTGGATTGTGGCAATCTTACCAATTGTCTGATATCGGTCTCGCTATCAGAGTATTGATTAGGATTGATGTTGCCATGCAAGAAATCAGGTATGTCGTGATTATGTATAGTGTTACTCTGAGGGATTGGAATACATCCGGTATAAGATACCAATAGAAGGCGAGGATGGAGAGTTTGGGCCAGTAGATTCCTGTGTCAAAGAAGTATTCGGCCACCCAGACTATCTAGAATCGAGAAGGAGTGAGCTTGTAACGCCGAGAGCTTTCAAAGTCACTCACCTTCTGGTAATCGACACTAGGGACAAGACCATCTGGGCCATCCGGGGGATGACGAACCAGAATGAGCATAGAAAGTGTCGAAGTTATAAACCATCCCAAAGCGAAGATCCAGCCCATCCATGCAAAGTACTCAGAAAGAGAGAGCTTCTTTCTCTCATAGTAAAGTCTGGTCCAGCATCGAAGAATAACTGTGAAGAGTGATAATCCCAGTAACACTGCTTGAATGGCCTGTCAAGATGTCAGTATAAGGTGCTCGGCCATAAAAGAGATAGGTACATTGAACACACTATTCCGACTGATATGAGCATTTTGCCTCTTTGCTGAAGCCAGTCGCGTTTAGAGATCAGTCATTGTTGTGCTTCTAGAGGATGGATCAAAGCAAGATGGGGGCATGAGGCTGGCACGGAAATGATATCCCATCTACGCGTCAAAGCTTTTGTGGCGTGCGTCATTGTGTCCAGAAGACTTGATGCCAAAATGCAAACACATTCCAAGCGCAAGCGGTGGCCACTAGTGAGATAAGGTGGCGCTCGGCACCGAACATGACGTTGGAGACGCCTGGAAAAAAAGTCTTCAAGAAACTAAACTTTGCGCAAGATTATGGCTCGACCTGGCATGGGAATGGAAATACAATACAGAGTATTTCATATTTAAGCAGATTTATAACTGCAAGACATCCCTGAGGAATTTAAGATAAATCGTTACACCGAGGTGTTATTGCTTTGGCATGGCCTAACTAGATGCAGCTCGTAGAGGCCAGTGTAATTGGATTCACGGCTGATAATGGACACTGAAATACAGTAGCGTAGCGCCATCGTTCGCTCTTGATGCCCGTCACCACTTTACCTACCCTGCAGATGTATTTGTAGAATGGTTGTAGATTCAAAATATCACCGCTAAATGGGTATTTTTTCATATAGATGGGCAGTTTTCCTCCTGAACGCAATGCGTTAGGTTTAATAATATTAGTAAGGAATAATATAACGAACGGCGTAACGAGCGGTCCGGTTACACAAGAATGCCAATTGATTTCCCTCTGTTGGCCGCATGTAGCATATTCATATACCTTGCCATCTCTACCCAACCCCTCCTCTGCCAATTTGTTTCCTTTAAGCGAGTGTTTCTCCACCAAATCCCGTCCTTTCCCACCTTGAGCTGTGTTTTGCTAATCGATAATGAACAGCCACCTGACCCTTGACTTTCGATATCGAATACTAGCTCGACCGTCAAACCCCCAACTGATGAACCTACACTGTGTACTGAAGAATGTAACCTGTGTTGCGCAGCTGGTAGAGTGAGTCTCCTGCCGTAATGTAGGTGGAGGAAGTGTTTCCATCCAGTAGCTTCCAGCCAGTGATGGGCGTGCCGGTATATTGCCAAATATTTCCGGTGTTATGAATCTGATAGAACCCTTCAGCTCCGGCAGCAATCTGCTTCGTCCGAAAGTTGTTATCCAGTTGCCTCCAGCCGGTTATCGGAACGCCGGTATATTGCCAAATACTTCCAGAGTTATCAAGCTCATAGAGATCAGCATTTAGTGCCACAATGTCCATGGTGTCTGAGTCGGCTCTCAGCTTATCCCATCCAGTGAGGGGTACTCCATTGTACTTCCAGATAAGGCCGCCATTGTCGAGTCGGTAGAGACTTCCTCCGGAAGCGGCAATTTTCTTGGTATCCATGCTGTTGCCCAACTGTTGCCATCCAGTTATAGGAGTGCCTGTGTACTTATAGATAAAACCTGATTTATGGAGTTGGTACAGGTCGTTACCGCTGGCTACGATATCGAGAGCGGCAGCGTTGTTGTCTACCAACTGCCAACCCGTAAGTGGAGTACCGGTATACTTGAAAATCTCCCCAGTATTGCGAAGCTGGTAGAGATTACCCTTTGAGGCGGTAATCTTGGTAGTTGAAGCCTTGTTATCCAATTGTCGCCAACCAGTAATAGGGGTACCTGTATACATCCAGATAAAACCAGATTTATGGAGCTCGTAGAGATTGGGGCCGTCAGCAACAATTTTGGCGGCCGCAGCGTTGTTGTCCAGCAGCTTCCAACCCGGGGTGGTTGTGGATGTACTCGAACTTGAAGGTGTGGCAGGTGTGATTATAGACGTACTCGACCTTGAAGGTGTGGCAGGTGTTTCCATAGATGTGCTAAAAGATGAATTTGGAGCAGGTATAATCGGACGTGTGCTCGAACTTGTAGTTGTAACATCTTCTGTCGTAGAATCGGGCTCCATAGTACCCCAGATTGTAATTTCGCCAACATAAGTACTGACAGATCCTTCTTGCGTAAAAGTAGACGTGACGGTTCGCAGGGTCGGGGCAGTTCGCACGACCGTAGTGGTGACTCCATTGGTAACAAAAATGGTGCTAAGGCGGGTCCAAGGGACAGTATTGACCTTGGTAATAGGGATAGTATCAGTTTTGACTGTAGAAGAGACAGAAGTCTGTATTACAGTAACAGTATTGAAGTTTGTAATAAAGACAGTAACGGACTTGGTAATAGTACTGGTTGTATGCTGAGTTCTGGTTGCAGTTTGAGTTCCTGTCGCTATCAAAGTGGTCAACACTGTTGAAGTAACAGTCTGACGCGTGGTAGCAAGAGTAGTCTTCTTCTTGTTGATCGTTACAACCTTAGTTGTCGTCATTGTAGTTTCGATAGTTGTAGGGTTGACAAAAACGGTCAAGGTCTGGCGAGCAGCAGGTTTGGTGATTAAGCAAGAGCAGGCACTGCTGACCACACTAGGCGTTTTATTGGGCAGATAGCTTGGCACTGGTGTAGTCTTGACAGCACGCTCCTGGAATTCCCGCTTGACAGGCTGGGAGTTATCCTAAGAAAAGTTAACGTTTCCTGGCTATCTCCATATCTAAAGGTCTTACTAACCTCGTCCGCAGGATCACAGGACATATCATAATTTATAGCTACCAGGTCCGAGTCGGGGTCAATTGCATCTAATCTAAAATTATTTAGTTATAAATCTAACAATTAGAG
This sequence comes from Fusarium acutatum, assembly GCA_012932015.1. Classification (NCBI taxonomy): domain Eukaryota; kingdom Fungi; phylum Ascomycota; class Sordariomycetes; order Hypocreales; family Nectriaceae; genus Fusarium; species Fusarium acutatum. The sequence goes on along the minus strand of JAADJF010000090.1, from coordinate 1,054 downwards.
GCAAGGTTAAAACAGAGCTACTTACACTGGCTCGCTATAGCAGTAACAAGCACGAGAAGTAAAGCCGAAACTATAAACGGGAATATTTTCCTGTTGGGCTAAGCAATAGCTCTTGCAGGTGGAGAAGCTAGCGTCAGGAAAAGGATTCTGTTGGAAAAGCATATATTCGGAGGACTTCGCGTAGCCTGGGATTCTACAGTAAACCGTGTCTGAAATGTCAATAAGTCGTCAGATAAATCACCATGAATGGAAGAACATACTTGGGGGCAAGGTCATGACTGGAGCGGACGCTCTATTCATGGTCAATTACAAGTTCCTATAATTCAATGCAGCACAAACTCACGTAGTGCTTAATAAGTAATTATTAGCTCTAAACATCAATGTGCATTGGATGTACTTACGTGACCCAAACGGTAGTTGTGCCAGTAATAACATTGGTAAGAGAATTAGTCAAAAGTTTTGTAACTGTAGTTTTAATATTAATTGTAGCAGTTGTTGTAGCTGCTATGGTGACAGTCTTGCTGCTATGAGATGTAACTATTATGGGTGTTGTTTTTGTTACTGTACTAGTAACTTGCTTTGCTGCCTGGGCTGTAAATGTTTTGACTAGAGTATCAGTAATAAGGGCAGTTTTGGTTAGTGTGATTAAAGTTGACCCTTTCTTTGTTGAGGTAGTAAAGATGCTGATTGAGGATGTAGTCAAAATGGTAGTGAATACAGTCGCAGTAACTGTTGACAATGCGGTCTGAGTGGAAGTAATAGTTGTAGTAGGAGTTATAGTGGTAGTTGTTGTTTTTCGGATGTAGGTTGAGCAGAATGCAGATCCGGCGACTGCATTACTCTGAAAAGCTTTATTGTCTGGATCCGAAGCTTTGCAAAATAACCCTACAGAGCGAAAGGAATGTTAGTTAAGTTATGTTAGTTTAACTGTGTGTATATACCTGCTCTTGGTTCAAGAGAGTCTCTTCCTTTGAGAGTACTAACAGTTGGAAAGGCGCATACTGATGTAATAAAGAGGAGTATGAAAACTATTTGTAATAAATTCATTTTAAAA
>JAADJF010000088.1:0-115807 GCA_012932015.1 Fusarium acutatum | reverse complement strand
CCTTATATATAAATTAGTTAGCTATATTACTACAACTTCTCTTTAGCACGTCCCTTAAGCAGTCTTTATATGCGTTCTGGAATCTTTCATCCAGCTTTAGAAAGTCGATGGCATTTCCAGCTAGCATCATTGCACGCTGTTCCATTGACAGAAACTCAGACAATGACTCATCAGACGTTAACATTCTGCCTGCTTCGGGAACTTCACCCAGAGGGAATGGATAATCGCTTCCCATAAGGATACGATCCACTCTTATCTTCTTGCAGAGGTATGCAAGAAGATCTGGGTCATGGACCAGGCTGTCTATCCAGAGATTGTCGCCTGAGCTAAGGTGATGTGAAGGACTTCGACCACCCGCTCTTGAAGCGACCAAGTCTGGCCTGCAATTGTATCCGTGTTCAATTCTTCCCATCAGAGTTGGGAAAGCCCCTCCCGCGTGCGCAAAGCAGAAGCGCAATTGTGGGTATCGCAGTAGGAGGCCGGAAGATGTCAAGGCCAGCATCGATAGAGCTGTCTCACATGGCCTAGTGGTGAATCAGTTAGTCTTTTGATTAGAATAAACGGCCATAGGAAGGGAAAGTCACATACATTCCGATGAGCCATGAAGACCAATACTGACCCCATCGATTTTCATTCTCTCTGAGCAGAGAGTAGCCCAGCGGATGGACAAAGACTGGCATGTCTAACTCTTGGCAGGCAGCCCAAAATGGGTCCAACCTAGAGTCGTCAAGGTTCATTTCACCAATCGTCGTTCCGATCTCGACGCCCTTTAGTCCAAGGGCATATTTCGCTCGCTTCAGCTCTTCAACAGATGCTTGTACGTCCTGCAATGGAACTGTTGCAAGACCAACAAATCTTGTCGGGTATTCTGTGCACACCTGTGACAGGTGATCATTGAGTGCTCGGGCCAATTGGGCGACCATTTTGCCCGGCTTGTCGTAGAAAAACAGGATCGGAACTGTGCTCAATACCTGGACATGGACACCAGATCGGTCCATGTCCCTTAAGCGTACTTTCGGGTCAAAACAGTTGTCTTGAACGGTTCGGAAATGCTTGGAATCGACATATATATCAACTGATTCTCCATCCACGGTCGATGGCTTCAGTTCAATCCAGGAGTCCGATCGTGTTCCATTTTGCTCAGAGTCGGACAGCTGCGGCAGGGTCCTTGGCATGACATGTGTATGTAGATCGATACGATAGAATTTATTGTCGGTCATCCCACCTGAGTGCCTGCCTCCAAGGTTGATGCCTCTATGGCACCCCTTACACTGGGTGGTCATTGTCAGCGAGTCAACTGCCATTGTGGAAAGGTGTTAAAGTGTTTTTGAAGTGGTAGCCAAGTCTGGTGCGCCGCCCCGACGCTTCTTTGGACATGCATATTCGGCATCTTTGATATATTATATCGTTTCGGAAAGGCTTAGGTTCTGATTGCGTGGTTATCTACTGCGGAGACCAGGCAGCTCAGTATCCGACAGGCGGCCCGCGGATGCAAGAGTGGAGATTGAACGAACCACCATCTACCTGCCGGCCCGACTGCACTAGACATGCTGTGGCCTACTGCGACGTAAACTTGGGGCATGGCCAATCACCCTCGCGACATTCCATCGGTCGATGTCTACCAGCGGCAGATTTAGAGCTAACTTCAGGTGGTTGTATAGGTCTGGAAGGAAGGACCATTAATGCCGAGCTAATAGAGTTTGTCCATATCCGATTACCCCAACCAAGCGGGCCGATTGCCGAAGCCACATAACCTATACTATAGGAAGTCTCTGATAGAACTAAAATACTATTCTTTTTCGTATCTTATATTTTAATACATGTACTGATATAATTTACATATGTCCTGAAATTAAAATACAAGAAGTGTTGCTCTGTTTAGACATCGCATAGGCTAGTGTTCCCAGTCTCTGAGTGCTGATACTGACATGCCGGATCTGAGATAGCCCATTTACTGGGAAGGGCTCTACATTGGTAGATGAAGAGTCCTCACAACAGTAAAAACATCTCGACTGTAGTTTCCTCCTTCTCGCCCCGTGCCCGAATTCTTCATTCCACCAAAAGGTGTACCGAGCTCCCTGACCAACCAGCAATTGACCCAAACAAGCCCCGCGTCAAGCTGCTCTCCAACCCGTCTCATCCGTGCGCCATCCTTGGTCAATAGAATGGCAGCAAGTCCATACGCGCTATTGTTCGCCAGTTGGACACTCTCGTCTTCGGTTTCGAACCTGGCGACTGTGACTACGGGGCCGAATATTTCCTCTTGCATGATTCGCGAGGATGCACTTACGTCGGTCAAGATTACTGGCTCTACCCAGTAACCGTTGCTAGGCTCGAGTGGCGGCACAGATCCGGTGATGAAAGTGGCATTCTCCTCTTTGGCCAGTGTGAGATACGATACGATCTTGTTATAATGCTGTAGCGAGGCTACAGCGCCTGTACGATCGCCACATCTGTAATTTCCTTCGACATATGCTTTGAGTGAAACGACGAATGCATCGTAGATATGGGATTGGACGTAAATGCGAGAACCACATAAGCAGATCTAACGAGGTTAGTGTTGAGACTCCATGGCAGATATACATCAGCAGTTCTTACCTCTCCTTGATTTTCAAATGCGGCTGTTGCGGCTGTTTGGACTGCCTTGTCGAGATCCACATCGTCAAAGACCAAGGTCGGGTTCTTGCCACCCAACTCGAGGGAAATGTGCTTGTAGATCTGGTCCGCCGTATCTCTACGGATCTTGATCCCTGTTGCTGTACTTCCAGTGAAAGAGACCCCCTTGACAAGCGGGCTCTGTACAAGTCGCGAGCCTGTGGTAGCCCCATCACCGAAGACTATGTTGATGACACCAGGTGGAATCTCTGCAAGCCGAAATATCTCGCAGAGTAGGAATGCAGACATGGAGGTGAACTCTGAAGGTTTCGCGACTGCGGTGCAACCAAAGGCAAGACACGGCGCTATCTTCCAGGTCAGCAGGTACAAGGGCATGTTCCATGGAGAGATGAGCGCAAAAACGCCAGTTGGTGAGCGGTGCTCGTAGGTAAGGGCGACTCCATCAATCATCCTCACAGCGTTCTCTTGGTGTAGGATTAAAGTCGCGAAATATCTAAATAATTGCCAAGTTAGTGAAATCTTCTTGTATACAGTTTCCTGGTATTCACCTGAAATTTGTCGCAGCCCGATCTACTTCGACTCTCGCCCGTGCTAGAGTTTTGCCCTGATCTATGCTCTCCCAAACGGCAAGTAATTCCTTATTCTCTTCTATCAAGCACGCCACGCGCCCAAGCAGGCTGGACCTGAAGGCTGCCGTCGTTTTAGACCATGTTTTGAAGGCATCAGCAGCAGCCTGAAGCGCGTTGTCAACCTGAGCAGTGCTACTGATCGGGACTCTAGCAAAAGATTTGCCGGTCTTGGGATTGATTGAATCAACGTAATTCGCTGACAAAGAGGTATCGAATTCATTGGAGATATAGTTCTGTAGAGAAAGTCGCGCTGACACGTTGTTTGAGGAGATGAAGTGCTTGGCGGACTCCAAGGTCTGGAATCGCCAGGCAGTTTCAATGGGAGAGTCGGGCATTTGTGCTGCGGTTGGTTTTGTGCTTGCTATGCTTGTTAGTCGACTAGATACGTGTAGAAAAAGATGTTGCAGTGTGTTTAATCACAGATGGAAAAATATCACATTGAAGACCGTGAGAACGGACAACGGCCGACTCGGAACCATTGACGATCGCTGTCATGGTCACGGAAGCTGGTCGCGGCCCGAATCCCGGCTGATTCAAGATAGCGCGTCGGCAAGCGGGTAGCCACCACTGCAGTGCATACATACTAAAAATTGCCTGGCACCCCCGCGGAGTCTTGACTGGCTACGGTGCAAGATAATAATTCTCGCGTTCCTAATTCTTATCAAACCTCTACCTCCTCTCAGTGCATATGAGTGATTGACTCTCTGAAAGAAATTTGAATTCTTAGGATCGATCAACAAAGGCATTCAAAATGGCTGCCCAGAACGGCGAACCCTTCTTTCTCCCCGCTGAAAGGGCTCAATCGCTCGCCAACTATCCGCACGCTCGAATAATACAGCAATCAGCCAAGACCATTTTCGTTTCTGGTACCTCGTCACGTCGTGGAGATAACACAGTCGTCGGCTGCACTACACACGCCGACGGAACGCACCACCTTGACATTTCCCTGCAGACAGAAGCGGTGCTGCAGAACATCGGAGCCATTATTGATGGTGCAACAAACGGCGTGTGTGGACTGCAGAATGTGGTCAACGCTACTGTCTTCTTGACCGACATGAAAGATTATGCTGGGATGAACAAGGAGTGGAATAAGGTATGGCCGGACAAGACCAAGGCGCCTGCGAGGACCTGTATACAGGTTGCGGCCTTGCCGAATGAAAGGTTGAATGTGGAAATTCAATGCACTGTTTTATGGGCAGAATAGCTTGTTGATTCCTGCTTTGGGATTGGGCACTATGGACTCGGCCTCCGGGCTGATATCCAATGGCTATGCGATAATAAAAAGGGATCTGCAACTAATTATAATTACCCCTGCTATGCTATGCCGATTAGCCGGCCATTGGTTGTCAAGTATGTGATAACTATTAGAAGATAAGATAAAGACCGTTTCTTATTGCTCTGAGCATACTATATTTCAGATGTGGATTATGCTTCTTTAGGCAGGTAAATAAAGTCGCTCAACTTGTGATCTTCAAATCAAGTACCTACCTACCTAACTAGGTGTATCAGATCAGATCTTCTGGTTAGTTTTTTTACCTATCAATGGGCTATCTACAAAGTGTCGGCAATTATGTGCCGAGCCGTAGCGCTTTATAGCATTTATCAAAGGACCTTTGTCCGGCACATCAAACTGGACTCGGCTGTAAGACCAAATTAAGACAATTGAACCCGTATGTCGGTCGCTCAACTAAGCCAAGTCACCGATTGTACAATCGCGGGTTATGTATATAGTGTCAGTCCAAGTCTTTCACAAATACAGCAATAGGATCTGTTCAATTATCTTCTAGCCAAATCATGATGCTCAAATCTCTTCTGTTGGCCTCTGGAGCCATCCGTGCTGTTCATGGTTGGGGTGTTTTAGGTCATGCCACAGTTGCCTACATTGCTCAACACTTTCTCGACGATGATGTTGCCACCTGGTGAGCGCTTATCACTTCGCTATCTGTTTCACATGTACTGATATCAGAATAGGGCACAGGGCGTACTGGGTGATACCTCAGACTCATACCTTGCCAACATCGCCTCTTGGGCTGACACCTACCGCACAACAGCATCTGGGAAATGGTCAGCACCTCTACACTTTATTGATGCAGAGGACAGCCCACCAACAAACTGCAATGTGGACTATGACCGTGACTGCGGCAGTTCTGGATGCTCCATCTCCGCAGTTGCCAACTACACTCGACGTGTAGGAGATAGCCGTCTGACAAAGGCGAACAAGGCTGAGGCTCTCAAATTCCTCGTGCACTTTTTGGGCGACATTACCCAGCCACTACACGACGAAGCCTATGAGGTGGGCGGAAACGATATCAAGGTTACCTTTAACGGGTACTCTGGTGATAATCTGCATTCAGACTGGGACACCTATATGCCCGAGAAGCTGATTGGTGGCCACGCCCTCACCGATGCGCAATCATGGGCAAACACACTCATCTCTGATATCGTTTCTGGCTCTTACAAGTCCCAAGCTGCTTCTTGGATCGCAGACAGCGACGTGACTGATCCCATCACATCAGCTACGGCATGGGCCTCGGATGCCAATGCCTATGTCTGCACAGTTGTCATGCCTGATGGTGCTGCAGCGTTGCAGGAGGGCGATCTCTACCCTACTTATTATAACTCTGTGATCCCGACCATCGAATTGCAGATTGCCAAGGGCGGTTACCGCCTGGCTCATTGGCTGAACAGCATCTACTCTGCCAAGATTGCGACTCGTTCTGTGCACAAGCGAAATGCACGGAAGCCACTGCCAGACTTGATGGGAAGAGATCTGGTTCCTGATGCACGACCACTGAGTCGCGCTCGACTTGCGAGAGAGGCAATGGGTGGGAGCTGCTGTGCTTCGGGACATTCTCATTAGATATCATCACTAGTGGAATGTTACAAGTAGTAGAGAGGTTTAGCTTTTACTTTGGTACTATATAGAGTACTATAATTAATAGTTAGCTGTCATCTCAATCTCAACATCAGTATCCAGAGGCAGCTGATGAACAGCGACACACGTCCGGCACTGTAGACGTGAATGTCAGTTAGGTCCCAAATTTGGAATAGAAATATCACTCACAGGCTTGGGTTCATTGGGGAAGAACTCATCCCACGCGATATTGAAGGAGAGGCGCACAGGCGTCGGCTGTATAGACTGCTTCAAAAGTAGACATGATGAAGGGTAGTAGGACAGAATGAATGGGAAATCTATGGGTGAGTTCTCATAGGAAAGAACAGGCTCGTCAGGCTGGGATTTTTGTCTACTCAAAATTCACAAAAGATCACAAGGTACTGAGACTATATACTGTGGCACCACCGCTTTCACCTCTGGAACGGAATACATGTCTTATTGCAGTATTTTACGCGGCGAAATTGCAAACTGGAACCATCATCACTCATGTCTGTCATCACTGGCTCCACTACCCTGGAGTGGAGAAATTTAAAAAGCTGGAGTCGTGGATGGGACTAGTCTAAGCCAAAGAAAGCAAAGTAAGCGGCGCTACCTGTCTTTGGCATCATCAACGTGGGTCTATAGATCAGCCTGGCACATGCCGAGGAGACGAGTGGGCCTCGACAGACGCCGCCGGCTAACTTAGTACGACCATTGACCAATAGACAACCTGTCGAACGTCTGGGCCTTGCTCGATCTTGACATCCATCACATCAAGGGCGTAGACCACTATCTAGTCAAGCGATAGAATCGGATATTTAAACATCCCTTCTAGAGCCTCCAACTTGACCAGCAGACTAAACAAACAAACGCACACCAGAACATCCATACACGTGTCATCTAAGCATTCATCATGGTTCGCATCAGCCCCTTCGCCGTGGAGCAATGGATGGACGCCTATGAAACCACTCCAGGCGTCCTCAACGTTGCCGAGACATGTGCCGCCTCCGTGTCGATCGATGACTTGGTCGCCATGTCTACCGGCCCCGCCAAGAACCCCATCGACACGAGCATCAAGCTCACATATGGCGCGATCCCAGGGTCTCAGACTCTTCGCGAGCACATCGCTACCCACTGCAGCACTGCGGGCGTGCAGCTGGCGCCCGAGGATGTCATCGTCACTCAGGGTGCTATAGGCGCTAATTTCTTGGCCCTGTATACGCTGATAGGTCCTGGTGACCATGTCATCTGTGTCTATCCAACCTATCAGCAGCTCTACGACACTCCCCGTAGTCTCGGGGCAGAAGTGACTCTGTGGAAGCTGAAGAAGGAGAATGGCTTTGTCCCTGACGTTGATGAACTAGCTGGTCTGATCAAGCCAAATACCAAGGTACGGATTACTGCCCTCTGTTATTATGTGCAACCTTAGATACTGACATAGTTAGATGATTATAATTAACAACCCCAACAACCCAACTGGCGCACCTATCCCAAGCAGTGTTATCGATCGAATCGCCAAGGTTGCAGAGGATAAAGGTATCATCCTCTTCTCTGATGAGGTATACCGACCGCTCTTCCACGGCGGTGCCTCTGGCGGCGATCACACTGAAGTGCCCAAGCCAGTGACGACACTAGACTACCACAAGACCATTGCAACAGGATCAATGTCCAAGGGCTATGCGCTAGCAGGAATCCGTGTCGGATGGATCGCCAGCCGAGATCGGTCCATCATCTCTGCTATCATGCTCGCACGCGACTACACCACCATTAGCGTCTCCCAGATTGACGATCAGGTTGCCAGGTTCGCCCTATCACCTGAGGTCAAGCCCGCCTTGGTACAACGGAATATCGCACTGGCCAGGACAAACGCAGCCATCCTCAGGGACTTCATGGAACGGTACAAGTCTATTTGTTCATGGGTGGAGCCCAAGGCCGGCACTACGGCATTTATCCGCTTCAATGGCAAGAATGGGGATCCTGTGGATGATGTTAAGCTTTGTCTTGATTTGCTAGACAAGGCTAAGCTCCTCTTTGTTGCGGGATCTCGCTGCTTTGGAGGTGATACAGACTTTAAGGGTTATGTTCGCATGGGCTATGTCTGTGAGACGGATGTGTTGGTTGATGGTTTGAAGGAGCTCGGAGCTTATATTGAAAAAGCCTTGCTGTAAACCTGCTGCTGTATATAGTATTAGTAAAGCTTGAATGTAAAATATGTCTGTCCGTTCCTTCAGATTGTATAAGGTGAATAAAAGCAGTGTCTGGAAGTATAAATTCTATCTGCCTATTCCTCTCAGCGGAGGCACTTTCACATCACCTGGCCATTTAGGCATAGTACAGCGTACCGCTCTCTTATTGCTAATATCAATAATTCACATACATAAGTCCTTTAAGTGTGTCAATAACAAGCCAGCATTACAAGGCACTTATTAACTTGGTACAATTATTACGTAAACACAGATCGGAAGGAAGTCTAAGCAATAGTTTTTTTTCAAGGTACCAAAGCCCTACGCTTACAAAGGAAATCCGATAAATACTTTAAATCGACAGTCTACCCAAAAATAATTACGATATTGACTCTTATCCTCAATGATGTCTCTTCGGCAGAGCCACCAAATGGAGGAGCCGGGCATTTCCAAGGCAGCGTCAAAAATCCTCAACTGGCGAAGACCCTGCAAGCTCGAGATAAAACCCACCAATTTTTACCTCGCCAAAATTTACTCCTCTGGCTCTATTGTACAAGGTTATTTAGCTATTTCACCGGCTGCTGATATTTTCGTTTCCTCCATCACCATCTCCCTCGATGGCGTCACAACGATTCGCACAGTCGGACAAAAGTTGACAACTACGAATACACACCGCTTTCTGAAGATGGACTTGATTTCCTCCGATATTCTTGATTTGGTCGGAACAACCATCATGAAAAATCGCTTGTATGAAATACCTTTTCAGTTCACTTTACCCTATTAACTGGACTCGACGGCGTGCTCACACGATGCCGTATCAACGACTGTCACAGACACGCATTTGTTGCCCCCTCCAGCAGTAGGAAGAGAATGGGATCGAAAGGACATGAGTCCCGGGGTCGTCAAGGTTGAATATGGAATCAATGCCTGCGTTACATCGAGCACGTCTCTGGGTACCGGTTGCAGTCAAGTCTTTACGGCCGAGAGAACCATACGATTCATTCCAAGATTAAGCGAGAGCCCGCCTTTACATGTGCCGCTGAAAAGCCCGCGATACAAGCTACAAGGCACGAAATCTCTTCGGGGTAATTCACTCAAGCGTCCGTTTGGAACCATCAGTGCCGCAACCATGCAACCTGAACCACTTCATCTCCATGCGTATGGAACCGTCATTACACCCACCTTCATTGATGTCACATTGACGTTCAATCCTAACATGGATGGGATCACGCCCCCGACACTGGATGGTGTATCCCTTTCCCTCCGATCCTACACTTGGCATCAAGCCGACCCGTACCAAGCATTTCCTGACCATGATGAAAAGCCCAGCCTCAAGAGACCATTCACTGCGACTACTGAATTGGCAGTCGATTGTCCGCAAATATCACGGGCACGACATGTTGATCCTGGGCTAGAGGACAAGAGTCCAGGGAATTCATCTGCGGAGTTTTACAGCTCTACACTGCAGCTACCATTGTCTGTTTCAACCAGTAGCAAGACCATTTTGCCGACATTCCATTCCTGTCTTGTCTCTAGGACTTATGATGTCTGTTTGCGTCTTGGGTTCAAGAAGGGGGATTTGACAATTGTAGCACCTCTTCAAATTATAACTGATCCTTGAACTACAATAATTTAAGGGAACTTAAATATCCTCCAATTTATAGCTAGCTGGTAAATAAGGTCTTTCTATGACAGACTGTGGAGTCGAGGTTGTTGTGATTATGTGAGGTTGCTTCTTCTCTTTGGACTCGGCATACCATGGCTCACTGCATCCGAGGCAAGAAAGGTCTTGAGAAAGGCACTGGTTGGATGGAGTCAAAAACTTGCATCGGTAAAGCAAAATCGTGCTTGCAATTCTGTTGACTGATGGATTCTAGATTTGGCTGCTGCTCCAAGCCATTCACTTAAACTGGCCGCGCTAGTCTTAGAAAGGGTTTCCTGGGAGGGCAACTCGAAGCGCCTCCGAGTCTCAAACCCGGAACATGCTGTGATTTGTCTGCTAAAAAAGTGGTGGAGAAGCATGACCTCCAAAGGGCTCCACAAACTCCGAGTTGTTCCAAGTACATCCTCCTTCCCCCTCTCTATCAGCAATCATGAGATCATTTCCCAGTGGATGTTGGACATGCAAACTCAGACATCGGAAATGCGACCTCCAAATCCCTGCGTGCAGGGAATGCACTGACCGACGCATCCCGTGCCACGGCTACGGCCCCAAGCCTGCCTGGATGGACGGATCAGCCGCCGAGCACCAAGAGCTTGAGCGGATCAAAAAAGCTGTCAAACAGTATCTCAAGAAACTTAGAAGGGGTCAGCGGAGTCATAGCTTTGGACGAGATGTGCACGTTACATCTCCGCCAGAGCGACGAACCCGGACCTAGACACTGTCAGCTCCAGGCGTGACCGAACTTTCAAGTCCGTCGTTACCAGAGCGAGCTTTACACCATGGATATGATAATTCTGAAGCCCCAGAAACGCTCGTCGACGCTGAGAGTAGCCTCCCCCTCACGTGCAGCTCAATTCAGGAGTCTAGAGCCGCACAGCACGTTTCTCCATCACAGACTCCCACTCCGCCTTACGTCTTATCTCCCAGGTTTGCATCTCTAATCATGTACTATCTCGACCATGTGTTTGTATGGCAGTTCCCCTACTACCAGTTCAAGTCATCCTTGGGGAACAGAGGCTGGCTGCTCACATGTCTCAGCAACGGTGGCTCGCTGTCGCACGCTGCACTTGCACTCTCCACCTTGCATCGAGATGCATCCCAGAAGAGGTGCACTTATAACCAGGAAGCTTTTGAGTTTCAATCAATGGCCTTGAGAGAGTTGCGTAATCTCTCGCAGCACACGGAGGCTGAGACACTTCTTAACGATCGGGCCAAGCTTGCGGAGTTTATAGCAGCGAGTTTGACATTAATAAGCTTCGAGGTAGGTCATTGAATTAGTTGCATCTTGCTGGACTAACTTATTCTCATTATTCGATAGGTATTCAATGGAGCTGAGTACGATTGGGTTCCGCATCTCGACGCTGTCACGGCTGTCCTCGCTATGCATTCACCGGACGCCTTGCTCCGGACTTCATCTTTATCTGAAAATGACTTGCCTTCTCCAATCAATACTTCGCGTGATGAGAATTCTGAATTGCAAGCAGATTTCAACTTTCTCGTGGCTGAAGCACTATGGCACGACATCTTGGCGTGTGCAACGACAGGGCGGGTCCCACGAATACCTTATCGGCAATGGCTAGAAGGCTCAGATCTCGCAATGGCTGACCTGATGGGCTGTTACGACTGGGTCATGATTGCAATTGGAGATTTGGCACATCTCAATGCCTGGAAAAAGGATATGAAGCAGAAAGGGACCTTGAGCGTGCCGGAGTTAGTGAAGAGGGGCCAAGGAATAGAGAAGAAACTACAAGACGACATCGCCGAATTGAAGAGAACTACAAAGGCGAGTCCTAATAGCATCATCCGGCTGCACCACGACATAACTAATGATAAAGATTGAATAGGAAGGAGGCGATATTCGAGGCAATGTTTCACCGGCTCCATACGTCTCGCACGTTTTCGCACTTGCATCGTTAGTCTTGTCGAGTACAATAATCTCGGGTCTCTGGGCATCTCTTCCCGGAGTCAGGGGCGCGATTTCAGAGTCAGTCATCGTGCTGAGGGACTAGCCCCAAGCTGTTCCTCTCCGGGGACTTGTCTGGCCACTCCACATCATAGGTTGCATGGCCGAGGCCAGTCTGCAGGGAGTTTTCGAGTCACTTCTATGTAGGATCCGGGAAGAGAGTGGAGGGTTTGGAAATAGTGGTACTGTCATCAAGCTCCTAAAGAGCTGTTGGGCCACGCCGCCAATTGATAATGATGATGGGCTGGAATTGGTGTTCCAAACAGGAGGTAATGTGTTACTTACGTAAAGCCTCCCCTTAAGAAGAAGAACGCTTCAACGATTGGTTTAATTTGAAGCCTTTTTATGAGTAGGCGTGTGATTATGAACGTGCCACATGACATACACAGAGTGAGGATCTCTTTGATGTGAGCTCCATTGCCAAGATTAGTCTTCCCAAATCAGTAAAAGAAGCATGAGTAATTATTATCTCCAAATTTTAGTTGCCCTGGAACGCAGAGCGGGAGTTCGACAAGCCCCGCAGAGACCATGTCTGTGGGAGAGATCTTGCACGGATACAGTGGGCTCAATGGCAGCCGTCCTGGGAAGGAAAGTCGAAGCGCCAGTAGCTTGAGAAAACCTGGGAATATTTGCTGGCCAGCACAAAGTAATGAATCTCTAGGTGATATCACAATTCATCTTTGATCGATTAATATCAACTCATATATATCCAAGGCCCACCCTCGTCAACAATCTGCCTGCATCTTCTACAACCATCAGGTACTTCAAGCATCCTGTTACTCAATCTTTCAACACATATCAACTACCCTGTAACACCTCGCAAGCAATACAAAAATGAAGTTTGGGCGCATGCCAATTGAGATTGAGTCGCCCGAAGAGTACGGCTATGACAGAATCACGACCTCTCAATTGGGTAGCACCCCCGACTCAGAGCGTAACCATCTTGTCGTGGTGCGTCCCAAGTACGCAAAACTCCCAAGGCTGTTGGCTGCGAGATTTCGTACATTGATGTCACTTTTGAGAATGGCTTCCAGCCCAACATCGACCAGGTTGAGGCTGCTATCAAATCCAACACTCGTCTTGTCTCGTTGACTTGCCCACCTAACCCTACCGGCTCCACACTCTCTCGGGAGGCACTCGATAGACGTGTTGCTATCACAAAGAAAAAGGGCGTTTTGCTGCTTGTCGATGAGACCTACCGGGACATTGCTTTTGCTGAGAAGCTCCCCGTTGCCGCCTCTTTGGGCGATCATGTTCTGAGTGTCTGCTCACTGTCAAAGTCCTTTGGTATGCCTGGAGTCCGCATCGGCTGGCTCATCACGACAAACAAGACCCTCCAGGAAACGTTCCTTGCTGCAAAGGAACAGATCAGCATCAGTGGCAGTGTAATCAACGAATGGATCGCAATTGATGTCCTGTCACGCCGTGAGAAAATCTTGAGCGACACAAGGAATGAGATGAGGGTCCGACTTCAGATGGTTGAGCCTTGGATCGAAAGCGAGGAGTCGCTGGAATGGGTCAAGCCGACTGGTGGCGTCGTCTGTTTTCCTCGTATTAAGAAGGAACCCAAAGGTGGATTTTCGGCGTTCTACGAGAGTCTTCTGAATAAGCATGCGACATATGTTGGACCTGGTCATTGGTTTGAAATGTCGGATTGCTTTTTCAGACTTGGCTATGGATGGCCTACTTGGGAGGGGTAGTTAACGGAGGGAATTTAAAGAAATACCTCAGCGCCGCAGTACTGCATATGCAGATAAGCCAGAATAGTCACAACGACCCATAATATTCAAAAACACTCCAGTAATGTATCACAGCCGCATGAAAGCCAAGGCCAACATGCATAGGAAGTGGAATTAGCACCGCCACTGGGAGGGGTTTAGACCATATCTATGGGTATATAATTCCAGCCCTACCAATTATTCACGTTCTTACGATCTCCTCTGTTCTTCATCAGTCCGAAGGCAACTCACTAAAATGCTTCTTGAGCACTTTACATCCAGCTATTGGTGGGCTGCCGCTCTGGCGATAATCGCTTGGTACATCTTCTCTTCTATCATAGTATGGTATCGCTTGCGTCATATCCCAGGGCCTTTATTAGCCAAGTTTTCATATCTATGGCTTGCCCGATTGGCACTGAGCGGCAAACAGTATGAGGCTCATCTTGAGCTAAACAAGAAATATGGCCCGATAGTTAGGGTCGGTCCTTACGAGGTTTTGACAGACGATCTGGAGCTTTTACGCAAAATCAACGGTACAAAGAGCTCATATGCCAAAGGAGCATCATACAGCGGTTCCCGATTGAATCCCTGGCATGAGTCTCTTTTCATGATGAGAGACCCGATAGCCCATGACAAAATGAAAGCAAAGCTTATCTATGGTTACAGTGGTAAAGAAACAATGGGTCTGGAAGCTGCTGTTGATGAGCAGATCATGAACCTTATCCATCTGATACAGGACAAATATATATCTAAACCTAAAGAGTTCCATCCGCTTGTATGGTCGAAGGCAGCAGGCCTCTTTACTCTTGACGTTATCTCTCGCCTTGCGCTAGGCCAGGAATTTGGCTGCTTGAACAGAGATGAGGACATCCACTGTTTCTTCGACACGCTGAACGATTATCTACCCATTGTTGCATTGACAACAGACGTTCCATGGCTCCGGAATATAGCCTTCTCTCCCCTCTTTCTCAGGCTATTCGGTCCGAGTATTAAAGACAAAAAAGGAATAGGGAAAATGATGGGCCTTACCAATAAGGTTGTTGAGGAGTTCTACCACGGTGATGGTCAAGTCAAGAGGGATATGCTTGTGAGTCTCCTTTATCTGTCAATGGGGAATTTGCGAGCTCTACTAATGCTCCCGGGAGAGTTCATTCAAGAAGCACGGGTTGACTAAAGACGAATGCGAGATTGAGTCAATATTCATGTTTGTCGCAGGATCAGATACCACGGCATCTGTTATCAGAGCAGGCATGCTTCACATTCTTGCGACACCTCACGTCTATTGCCGCTTGAAGCAAGAAATTGCAAACACTATCCGTGAAGGATGGGCTTCGAGACCAATCAGCAATACACAATCGCTTTTTCTACCATATATGCAGGTTAGTAATATGAATTATTAATTGCAACCTAACTAAAGATATGAACAGGCTGTTGTATACGAATGTCTTCGAATCCGCTCCGTCTCCACGAACATGAGTTTCAAAGAGGTTCCAACTGGCGGTGAATTCTATAACGGAACATTTCTCCCTGCAGGCACCAACATAGGAACCAACTTCTCAGGACTCCTCCGCTCAGAGACCTTGTTTGGCAAGGATGCCCATATCTTCAGACCGGAAAGGTTCACAGAGGTTGACGATAATACAAGTGCCAAGCTAAAGCGAGATGTTGAATTGACATTTGGGCTTGGGAGATGGAGTTGTTTGGGGAAGCCGATCGCTTTGATGGAACTAAATAAGATTTTTTTTGAGGTACGGACTAAGCCAATACAATTGCTCAGATGTTAACGAGAACTCTAGCTCTTTCGCCACTTCGACTTTCAGCTGGCTGAGCCACACCAGTCAATGCAGTTTGACTCCTATATGTTGTTCCGTGACAAGGGTTTAGTACTGAGAGTTACTGAATCAGACCTTCGAGATCTGAAGTCAATGAAGGAAGATATTTATTAAGAGCATTAGATAGAGAGTCTTATTATCATCAACCAGTTCTGAGAAAATTACACTTAAGATGATATAAAAATAAAAGCTTTCAGTCTTTCGTTAACTACAAGAGGTGGCATAGACCTGCGCTAATCTACCAATACATTCGCATACAAGCTTTTCAGCGTGCGGATCTCACGCGAGTTGTTGACGACGTGGGTGAGCATGTGATCAAGGCTGAGGATTTGAAGTCAGCAATGGACGATACTGGGTAGGTTATTTCTATGGCACCACTTATGTGGCGGATGTTTATTGCAAGCTGTAATACCATAAGAGGGCGGTGTTGCGGATGAGAGCGATGGGGGAAACGAGTACTAAAGTATGAGTTGAGTAGCATGAGCAGGTATTGGAATGAAGTTCAGCAAATTTGGGTCATATTTTACAAGGAAGAGCGCCAATGAATATGGTTGAATTGGATATGTGCCCTATAATATGGCTGGTAGTGATGTGTTGATTGTCTAGTGCTTGGCAAAAAAGTTGAATGAACTGGGTTTGAGAACATCAGGCACAAGCCGCGTGAATTCATCATCCCTGGCCTCTGCTCTCATGCCGGAGAACACTTCCGCCGCCTTTTCACCTAGAAGGGGAATATTGGCAAGGAGGCCCTGCGCGAGTAACATTGGGTCTTGAGAACCTGAAAAGCGGATACGCAAGTCCTAATAGGTCAGCAAGGTTGGCCTTTCGTGTAATTCAGACTTACTGTATACTGCTGCCATATTCCTTCTGTATCAACTCCATTCTCGTTTACCAGATTTGTTGGATTTCGTTCTGCAAACGATGCGATATCGTATAGCTTGGAGCAAAACTCGATAAGGCCGTTCAGATTACATTCTTCTCGGTCTTGGAAGGTCTGCAGAAACACGACAAATTTTCCAATCGATTCGACGTTCAAAGACAGCTGTGAATCTCCAGGACCATAAAGCGCTGCTGTCAAGAGGATTAGAACAGCGCACATTGGGTAGCAGATCATTTGCCTGGGACATTAGCATACGAAATATACAACTAGGTAAGCGCCTCACCATAGAGAGGCGAATGACTGTGAGGATAGGCCTTGAAGCAAAGATATTGTGGCTCGGGCGCTGTGTGTGGGGAGAAGTGTAGTCAGATGCAGATTTGACTGTTCTCGTTCGATCAGCGTGAGAGGGACATTGTAGAGCTTCCCGATAGCGGTATAGGTTTTCCAAGTAGAAGCATAGTAGGCAAAGTGTAGCTGTATGATGCCGAGATTGTCCATTTGGGCCAATGCTGTAGGCTGAACTTCTGTAGGCAGCCCTAACCTCCATGATTCGAGATCCGTGTCTAATTCAGCCAGAGCCTGGATCATTTTATCACTGCGTTTCGAAATTGATGAGCCAGGGCAAGAGCATCGACATATTCTTGACTGAATTAGTGCCAGCGTTGACATATGCCTCAGGAGATGTGTGCTGGAACTAGCATCTGTTACGAGGCCCTGTGATGCAAGCTCGACACAAAATTCATCAGATGGTGCAGGAAGGTCAAAGTTCAGCGACGCATTGCATTGGAGCACGTATATGGTCCAACAGGTCCGCTTACGCCTTTCCATGTCGATCAAGTCATTTGACCCGTAAAGACCTTCCAAGTGCAAGCCAATACAGTGGCTGGCATGTGCCGCCGCGGATAGTAGTGCATTGAATGCGCGGGCGTCGGCGGTTCCCCTCATAAACAAAGCCATAGCAATCATCGCTTCACAGTCGTCGATGCCGCCACCGTTCATGACGATCTCTGGAAAAATAGCAAATGCATTTTTAAAGTATGCCCACGAGATGGGGAACAATTCTTCTATCGCCTTGTTGTCGGCCTTCCAGTGAATGCCCGCCGCAATGAGAGCGTTCAGCGTTGCCCAACGAGTAGGATTGGTGTGACAGTTTGATGACCCGGCCGAATACTGGTCGTTGACAAGCTTTAGAACATCGTCAGTGCTGAAGAGCGACTGTGCTTCATACATGTCTTCTAAGGCGTTGGATATAAAATGTAAGATGTGCTCTTTTGGAGGGAGTGGGACGAAGACTTTTCGCTCGAGGTTGATCTTGTTCCTCTGAGCATGGATTATGTTCCTGGTGATCTCTTCTGGCCATCTCGACGGCAAAGACTGAGGTCGGTCGGCCGCTGCTGTCTGACGGCTATTGGATATCTCATGAGAGTGTCTAGGGTCTACAGAACCCCGGCTTGAACCTTGGTTGACCATAGGAGAGGCTTGTAGTGCGACTTCAACATTTTTTAGTCGTTGCTCGAGTGTCTGAATGTATTGTTTGCTATTTGCAGTCAACATCTGAGTCTTTCATGTCTTGACGGAAACACACCTTTTGCCACGACCTCTGCCCTTCCGCTCGCCATAGTGACAACTCGTCTTTCGATTCAGGCATCTTTGACAGGTTGGAAATTTGCCGTCACATCGTACCTTGCTGCTTCTACACGGAACACAAGCCTATTGGACTTAGGCCTGCAGGGTAAGGACATCAGATTGCGGGGGCTTACATTCCCAGTTCGTTTACTTGTTCCATCACCGAGAGCCCGCATGTCTTGAACATCCATTCCGCTTCTTGTGTTCAGAGGCTCAAATCACTAATAGCGAATATCATAGAATGAAAAGTCAAGAAATTGATGCCTGTCTTGGAAGTTGACGTGGTTATTGGAATCGACCCACTTGATTTGTCAAATGCCACAGCGTCGGAATCAAAATACATCCGATCATCAATCACAGCTATTAGTAATCATGGACAGGGAATGCTTGTTCCCCACAAATTTCTTCCTGTTGACAAGCTCAGCCAGGGCTCAATTGATGATAAACTAATTGAAACTACTGTCCCCAAGCTTCAAAGAGAAGGTCCTTGATCTTTCGTGCCTTGACCTTAGGGAACACCTCATTGAGCGTACGCTCAGGCTTAAGATCAAACGCCCCTTCAACAAACATCCGGCCAAATGCAGCAAAAAAGCCCTGCAGCATCGGCTTGGGGAAGAAGGGGTACATATGCGGGTGAGACGGCAGCTCCGTGATTTTACCGGCCTTGAGCTCCTCGATCGAGTCGTACTTGACGGTGAACTTGATACCCTTGGTCTCTTCAGCAAACTGCACGAATTGATTCCACGACACCTTGTCCCCAATGATGTAGGACTCCTTATCCCAACTAGACGCCCCAACGAGCACCGCGACAAAGCGAGCGACGTCAAAGGTGTGGGTGAAGGTCACGAGCTCGTTGCCAGACCCAGGAATGGCGGCAAAATTGTTTTCAATGTCGACTACTAGGGCGAGAGGGCTTTGGTAAGATTTAACCTTGGGGAGTACCCAGTAGTCAGCAAAGTAGCCGTTGTACACGGCAGTGTACTCGAGGCTCGAGGTTGCTTCCAGTGCAGCAATGATGTTGAGTTTGGCCCGAGCGATAGGGAAATAAGATGCTATCCTGTCCTCTCAGTTTAGTGTTGTTCTTCTGAAGTTTTGGGAGCACGACAGCACTGACTCTTCAGTGTAATTAATGCCCCAGATACTTGGGATGTAGCGTTTGGTAGATGCGCATCTCTCAGCTGCTTTGATCAAGCTCAGCTCAGCGGAGATGTTGTCCATAGAGTTGACAGTGGATATGACAGTCTCGATGCTGTTGGCCTCAAGCGTGGCTGCAAGCTCATCGGTGTTGTCGTAGTCCACAGTGATAACCTTGGCTCCTTGTACATCTTTAGACTGGAAGATGTGTCAGATGTCTTCCTGTCAAGTTTTGTAGTCCGATGTAATTTACCTCTCGAGTCAGGACCACCACAGTATGCTGGCCCTGTTCAACGATCGCTTCAACGATCGTACGGCCAAGTTTTCCGGCGCCTCCAGCGACAGCAATTATAGCCATGGTCTTCGTGTTTTGTTCTTTTGCTTCTTTTCTGATAAGGGTGTATGTATATCGATCCAGATACAATCAATGAGAGAAATAGATGATGAAGCTTAAGAACCATTCCAGGTGGTCCTGAGACTATTTATATAACTGCGTGGTATCCATGCCAGTGAAATGTTGGCAGTATAACACAGCCGACCCTGGGATGCAGATTAGTAAAGGGCGCGCGGCTGTGGGGATAGCAAGCCCCTTCGTCAAGCAAAGATGATAAATAAATGCCGGCTCGGAATTAAAATACTACCGAGGCACCCATGGTTCAGAACCTTCTCGGCATCGAGCTAAGCATAGTTTTACTAGGTTTTCATCCATGCTAGCCATATAGGCTCCGAGAATTCCAAGACTAAAAAGCTCAAAGGAAGAGGGGCAACCAATCAGTACTGGAAATAGCCAGGGCTTTCATGTATATTTGTGTTGTCGGACTTGACTCTGGGTACATGTCTCTCAGCCTTATACAGCCGCTGCACTGCCAAAGAATATCGTAAAGATACCGTACAAAAATGAAATTCATGCCCCCGAGAGGGAATCCTGGTCGCGATATTTCGAGCATGTTGCAGACCTCCCGAAAGGGTAGCAGTAAAGCAAGGAAGTTAGGTCAAGTCAACCCACGAAGATCTACTAAAGCCCTCTGCGCCATGGAATTTGACCTGGGCTCGATCTCAGGTGTCATAGCCAGAGGAATCCCGAGGCTTCTGTATAGAAAGCTTATATGAACACTTCGTGTGAGATTTGAGAAGATCAGACCACAAGCCAGGGAGAACCTAAACATTGAGCATAGCTGTTGCCATGCATGCATCCCTTGGCTACCTCAGCTTTAGTAAACTTAGTTTAACTACACAGATAATGGTTTGCGATTGGCTCAAAAGCTTCCCAAACAGATTTCCAGTACCAACCCATATCATCACGCTCAGCTTTCACTGTGAATACTGCAAACCGAGTGAGTCACAGAGGGAGGTCATCTAGGAAGGTTTGAACAGTGACTGCACAATACAAGACAGCTACCAATCATTGAAGAAATTGGTTGTCAGCAAATATCGGTTAGTTTGACTTCTGAAGCTTATGCGCGGAACAGTATGCATGCCCGGCGGCCTCTGCATCTATCATTCTGTTATGGAACTGCACAGATACTGGTTATGAGGTTAAGTCTTGTAGCACGCTCTTCGTCGGTGGTACGTTAATGTAAAAGTTCTCAAAGGAAGCTCTGTGAAAATCTCAATCGGCACGTCTGACTTTCGCAACTGAAAGGTCTTACCAAATCTTGACCAATGGATTGACTTCAATGAGTACGATGCCTCTACTCTAAATCTAGCTCTGTCATGTCGTCTTGATCAATATCCAATCAGAAGAGAAACGTCAAAGCCCTTCACTCAACCCGCCACTTAAACTTTGGTAACCGTGAAAAAGAAAAGCCTCGGCTCCCTGTTATGTATGGTGGCTGCCTGAAATTTAGCCTTTTTCCCATCGTGTGCTAACTTCAGTAACTGAGATATGTGGGGTGGCGATGAATCCCCATTCATCAGTAAAGGTTGACAATGCCATCTATAAAAACCCCTCTTGTCCCCAAGTCCTGATGAGTTTCATCCTTCTCACCATTTCCACCATTAACAACTATTTACATTTCTTTCTTGACAATCTGGTCTCAAAGTACTGTTAGAATAACACAACCATTATAGTCACCTGTCTTTACATTCCTCAATACCCCCACCACTGCTTATCTCTCAGAATACTATAACCACCAATATGAGACGTCTATTGCAGTTCTCAGAGCCTTACTATTCTTTACGCTACACTGTATAACAGCAACAGCAACTACGTCACTCCTGATCCCTCTGAAATGGCTTCCCCCACTTCCTCTCCCGATTCTTGGACTACAACCCCCAGTCGTAAGTCCCAGAACTTTGTTCTAAGTACCTTACCCTGAGTCTAATACATCACAGCAATGGATTCCGTCCATCCCAGCTTTTTAATTCTCAAGAACAAGGTCGACACCGTTGGCGACAAGGACGGCCCTTTCGTGGCCTTGTTTATCAGGGGCTCAAAGTCCAGGGTCCGAAGGGAGGGCTGGGTTGACGAAAGATTTGTTCACGAGCGCGATGAGGCAAAGCTCCTCGCCTACTGGCAGAGAGTCGGCGGAAGAGATGCACAAAGCGTCAGGGAGACCTGTCCCCTGCGAATCCTGCATGCTCACCGTCACAGAGTGAGTGGGCAGGGGATTGAATACTTCGTCCAATACGTCGAATATCCCAATGACGACGCTATAAACCAGTGGGAGCCCGAGCCGAAGGTCCTCGAAGCTTAGTGGGATTGATGATCCAATCCTGACTGTTCACGGTCGGATGGTGGCTAAACGATTCTCCGATATTCTATCGCAAGCGGCAGCGTTTACCTCTGCCCTACCTTGGTGCGACATTTACGCATTTCGCCAAAAGAGTTAGCCAGATCATTCTGCTGCTGCTCTCGCCTCAGACGTCTCATGAGCAGATCTCTTCTGTTTTTCGGCTTTTTGTACATGGCAAACGACAATGCACGCACGCCACCAATAGATCTTTCTTCAAGAATACTATATAATTCATATCGAGCTTGTTGCTTTTAGCAGCCGTCTGTTGAAGTATGCGTCTCAAGGTCTTGCTAATGGCATGTTGCGGTGTTGCAGACACAACCTCAATTGCTAAGAGCCACTTTCGACGTGCTATACTTTTCATTCCGTACAAGAAGATCTCCGTTGTTGCTTGGATTGGCAAAATTGATGGGTACTCAACATCGTCAGAGTACTTCTCCGATATTTGGGATGCCTGCTTTCACACAGGAAAAACGCTAGTCTCTATCAGTCCAGTATCGCAGCTCTAGGACCTATGTGTTCTCTGACGTATTTACTACCGTACCTAGAGCTTTTTACTACTATTCTAAATAGAACTCAACCCGTTCAACTGACTTAATGTCTCTGACTCATTGAACAAGCTTCGCCTCATGTAAATCCGCATAGGGGGCAGAAATATTACAAGCCAGTCCAACAGCCTATCCCAAATATGGCAATTAGAAAAGGAACCTGTCCATCGACCCACGGCCGCATAATCATTCCGCCGACAACTTCTGGTTATGTCAGCTTTCTACTGGTTATAAATAACCTCACTATGAGTGGTCCGGCGCATTACAATTACCCTCATTGTCCTGCAACGTCTTATTTTAGCAACAACAGTCAAAAGATTAGAAATGTCTGCTGAAGAACAACGCGCGGCCTCACTTCGAGATGCCGAGAAAAAGGCTATCGAGCTATTCAACGAGATCGAGAAAAATCTGATCCGCCCTGGCATTAGCGAGAAAGAGTTGAACAACGAAATCCATGCTCTCGGAGTTGAGCGTCACGGTGTGAGGACTCATTGGCACAAACGAGTGATTCGCAGTGGGCCAAACACATTGAGTCCATTCGAAGAAAATCCACCCGACAGAATAATTCAGGAAGATGACATCCTCATCGTCGACCTTGGGCCTGTCTTTGAAGAGTGGGAGGCTGATTTTGGCCGCACTTTTGTTTTGGGAAACGACCCCAACAAGATCAAGCTGCGCGACGCTCTCGAGCCAATCTGGATTGATGTCAAGGCCGAGTACTGCAAAAACCCAGACATGACGGGAGAAGAACTCTACGTTATTGCCAAGGAGGCTGCTGAGAAGGAGGGTTTTGAGTTTGGTGCGCCAATTGCGGGACATATCGTTGGGTCTTTTCCGCATGAACGCATTCCTAAAGACAAGATCACCCTTTACATTGCTCAAGGGAACAGCAACTCTATGAACACGATTGGCAAGGATGGGAATAAGAGGCATTGGATTCTTGAAATCCATCTGCATAATAAGGAGCTCGGATTTGGTGGGTTTTACGAGCAATTATTAACAGCTTAAGGTTTAGTTCTATAGCCAGATTGTTTACGTCCATATGTATTAAACATCAAAAGATTCTCTGCTAGCATGAGTCCAAAGTTAGCATCGAAGTTGTGTAGGTTGCCTATGCCTCATAGGTCCCAATATGCATGACCGAGTTTAGGGTTATCGGGCGTGGAGAAGGGGGCCGTAGCTAGACAGTACTAGACTCTGATGACAACAGGACAAGCTCAATAGCCTAGGAATTTAATTATCTTTGTTGTTGACCTTATATAAGAAGGGCATAGATACCCAACTGCTTCATAGTATTACTGCAGTCCCACGGTTGATCCGGCTGGTCAGCCTTGTTACGCCAACAAGCTCGCAAGATATCTCGAACAGTTCCACAGTTTCCTATCATGCCCGTTCCTTCAGATAGTACACTTCTTAGTAGCGCTTCAAAGAATGGCTGTTGGTCTCGATCTGCTAAGCAACCAGCAACGCAGATGGGCCAGCTCAGCTGCCGAGGAGACACCATTTGGGGTGCCATTTTGATCTCTAGAATCACTCGGCTTACGCTTCTTCTCACCGTAGTCAATGAGATTTCAGTTATGACTTCAGCAGTCAAAGCAGCGAGCTGAGCCAGTGCCGCGGCAGCAAATATGCGAGTAACACAATCTTGGTCAGGCCGCTGCTCCGACTTCTTGTGACTGGAAGCTTGACTTTGTAGAATCTTGGATGACAATCCTTGAGATTCCATTGAGGCCATAGGAGTCGTATCCATGACACTCTCCAGTTCATCTTCGATCCATTGTCTTTTTCTTTGCAAAGCCTCAAGATCAAGACTGGCTCTTTCGAGAATTTCAGACTTCCACTGACTCAAGACTGCGAGGTCCCCTATGGATTTCATCACTGAGTTGTGACAACCCATTATATGCGCGAGCTGAAATGTGCAGTTAGGTCCCAGCCACTCATCATATGGAAGCTTTGGTCCCTCCCGCGTGGCTACACAAGCTAGCAAATCCATCCAAAGCAGGACTGGGAGATGAAAGGCCATGGCTGCGGTAGCCTTGCCTTCGAAGAGAGGGGTAGGAAGCTGATCTACTGATTGGGGAAGGGTAGGCTGATTATGCATCATGGCTGCGATTGAGGACATGGCAGTAAGATGCGGCTGCCAGTTTTTTGCACTTCCTCGAAGGACCTGCTGTCTTTCAGTAATTGTTCCAATAGCCTTTAGGTCTATAAAGTGACCCATGGCCATACACACCTCAAAGCTAATAAGAGCTATACCGCAGGTTATGATCTCGACCAAAGTCTCGTTTTCGGGCCGCAGCTCATTGATGTCGATAGATGATACAAAGTCCTGTAGCTGCCTGACCGCTTTGGTGTGGAATTCAAGTTCAAGATGATGGTCGTCTTTCTCGCCTAGCAATGATCGCTGATGCAATGCCGCGAGGCCCATAGATGCACGATAGAGAGGGCCATTTTTGCTCAGCAGCCATAGCAGCCAGCCGCGAGACAACCTGGCTCTGTCAAAAAAAGGGTACTGATATGGAAAGACATGGTCTAGATAGTGCATCAGAAGACTGGCTTCGTCGTAGTGAAGGGGCTCGGCGAACGACTGTCCTAAGAGGACCCGGCTTTGCAAGGATCGAGGAGTCAAGATTGGTGATGACGTGGTTCCTGAGTCGGCATTTGCTGACAAGGTGAGTAAGAATCCATTAAAGTTTCAAGCAAGCGCTTACCTTGAGAAGTGTTGCTGGGCTGAATGCCTTCTTCAGCAACGCTGGGTAGGATCGCTTCTTGACTTGCGTCTTGATTGTGATCTCTTAGTCGACGTGCTTGAAGCCTTTTCTTCTGTCTAAAGTTCTTCTTTACAGCCAGCTTGATGCGCTGCTTCTCCTGCCTTTCGTTTGGACCTCCGTCCAGCCACGATGGTATTGGGCCATATCCATGGCACTGAATCGCCCTACTCGTACATTGGATACAAGCCGTTGGTGCCCCATCACATTTGACGTGCCTGAGTTTGCATGTCCAACAACATGCGGCTTTCACTGGCCCCGCCATTATCGGCCTCCCACGGAAAATGAACAGGGAGCTCACCTCTGCTAACCTGTGAAATTGATCTAGGTTCCGAACATGAATGGTGTCTTCGATTTTCAACTTCGGAAAAAGTCACTGATTGATTGATGTTGGCTGGAGAGTTGGGACATTCCCCGCAGTCGTGGCGCTCGAGAATCGCAATCACCTTCTCTCTAGGGCTTAGCGGCTCCGAAGCTGGAGTTCGGAGCCAATCATATGTTTGCTGGGCCAGCCTTTTCCGAAGAGAATGCCCCAAGCACCCTAAACTCATTCTCGGAGACAGGTTGAGGTCTGTAAAGTCAATTTCGGAAAGTATGTTTGTGTGAAAAACAGTAGAATCATGTTACAAGACTGCAGCTTGATGCATGCATATAAGCGATGCCTTCCCTCTCAATTATCAGTGTCTCTCAAGGATCTTGGCTCTTCACTATCAGCACCATCTGTCTACCTCATGCTTCTTGATTGTCTCCTTGACCAAAAATGAACACCAAAACCACGCTCAACCTGCTCGAGGCCAGCATCAGCGACCTCAAACAGTTGCTTGATAACCGTGTCATCACAAGTGTTGAGCTTGTTGCTCTTTACCTACATCGCATCGGCAAATATGACTGTCGAGGTCCTTGTCTCAACTCAATTACTCTGGTCAACCCAGATGTCTTCGCTGAAGCTCAAGCCTCGGATGATTACCGTACATCCGGAAAGCCGCCACGACCTCTGGAGGGTATCCCCTTTACTGTTAAAGACAGCTACAAGGTCAAAGGCATGACAGTCGCAGCTGCATCGCCTGCATTTGCAAAGCTCGAAGCTACCTCTGACGCTGCCATCGTTGAGCTGCTTCGCAAAGCAGGCGCTGTAGTGCTCGGGAAGACCAATATGCCGCCGATGGCTGACGGCGGCTGTCAGCGTGGATTGTATGGACGGTCAGAGAGCCCATATAATCAGAGATATATGCCTACTGCCTATGCATCTGGTTCCTCCTATGGCTGCGGAGTGTCTACCGCCACGAGTTTGGCTGCCTTTGGCTTCGCTGGAGAGGCTGTCACTTCAGGTCGCTCGCCAGCATCCAACAATGCACTGGTTGGCTATGCTCCTTCCCGCAGTGTTATTCCTCCCCGAGGACTATGGCCTTTGTATCCAACTTGCGACCAAGTCGTTCCTCACACAAGGACTATGGATGACCTGTTCCACGTTCTTAACGTTGTTGTCGCAGATGACGACGCTGCCGGCGACGCTGACTTTTGGCGTTCACAACCGTATGTATCACTCCCAAGGGTTAGCGAGATACGACCGGTAGACTATCTCACCTTGGCCGACCCAGACGCCCTCCGAAACAAGCGACTGGCTGTCCCTCGATGTTTCATTGGTGTTGAAGGTGCCAAGCCGGAGAACGCATGCTCCGCGGGTGTCAGGGCCCTATGGGAGAGAGCGCGCGCAGACATCGAGAAGCTGGGTGCCACCGTCATCGAGACTGATTTTCCCCTCTTCGAGAATTACACGAGACAGGACTTTCCTGGCCAGAGCATGAATGTTCCCAATCTACCAGAGGAATGGCCAGCTCTCGAGCGGTGTGAGATGATCGCCTTGAGTTGGAACAACTTTCTCCGCGGCAACGGCGATAAGGATATACCAAGCTTCACATCTGGCGTCGAGCTTGACAAGATTCATCCTCACATTGCCCCGATGGATGATCCCTCTCAGCACACAGAGTCCCAGAACCAGGTCCGCTACGAGGACATGGTTGCTGCAGTAAAGAGTTGGGGAAACAAGGGCCTTGCTGACCTACCTGGCTGTCGGGAGGCGCTTCAGGCCTTGGAGGCCATGCGGAGGAAGGACCTGGAGGAATGGATGGTTGGAAACAACTACGACGCTGTGGTGTTCCCGACCAATGGAGATGTCGCGCTGGCTGATTCGGATGAAAGTTATGAGTCGATGATGGCTGCACTCCGTGATGGAGTCAAGTATGCAAATGGTGGTCGATCTTTGAAGCATCTTGGGGTTCCCTGTATAACAGTGCCTATGGGGACTCTTGTTGAGGAAAGGATGCCTGTCGGACTCTCTTTCTGCGGCAAAGCGTATGACGATTCTAACCTACTAAGCTATGCCTTTGCCTACGAAAGAGCTACGAAACGTCGGGAGATTGCCCCGTTGGCTCCGTCACTGCGTTCAGATGAGATTCCAATTACTGTCCCCAGTCCTGCATCTCCTGCTATTCCAGCACCAACTCTGGACATAGCATCAATTACATCTGTCAGCGAGGATTCAACTGACTCAGATGTTCGGGTAGTCAAGGTGACGGGAACCTGCCATTTGGTAGGCTCAACTGACTCCTCAATCGGCTTAGATGTCTTTGCCAATGGTGAGCCAACATCCCCTGTGAGTTGGACGGGGAAAAGCTGGGTATGGACAGGTCGCATCACTCGACCTAAGGGTGGCGATAAGTATCCGGCTCTGGCGAGGGTGCCGAGGGACCAGTTCCTTATTGTGTTCATTGCAAAGGCCGATAATGGGCGCTCTACAGGTTCTTTTACCTTGCTTGACTAAGTAGGGCTCTGCACAGTGTTCTATATGAGCGTTGCAGGATTCAATTAAACATATATCTTATTGCTAGTATACTTTGAGCTCTGATTCACATTATGTGCTACTGATCCAAGTAGCAATCAATATCTTGTAATACAATAATAGAAGGCATAGTCACGGTCGCCTGACTAATCCATGACATCCGTGATGAGGCGAAATGTCAGATCATTCACAGACTCTTTCAAACCCATTTCGATACTGCATTGAACTAATTCATAGACATTCGTCTCATATGCCCGTAGACGTTCCTCCTGTTCTTGAGTCTCAAACAGAAGTGCCTTTCCATGGACCAAGTTCCTGTGACTTGGATCGTCCATTAACGCGTTGTATCTTCCCCAGGTCTTCAAAGCTCCACCTCGAATAGTGGCTGCATGGTATTCAGCTTGGAAGTCGGAGGCAAAGAGCTTCGATAGAAAGTATGAATCGGTAAGCGCCCCGTAAAAGAAATACCAGACTGGGTATTTGTTCTGTGAAGGGCAACGTGTTGCGGCTAGTCCTGGTCGAAACTGGGGCAGTGTTGTATCGAGACCCAACGTTGGGTACAAAGTGGGCGAGAGATCCTTCTGGGCATATGGATCTTTAATAATGGTTGGTTTAAAACCTGGGTGAGGATATTCTTTTAGCCATCCTTCAATGGCTAGCTTATCCATCCCGTTGATCTTGAAGAAAGAACACGGTTGTCCAGATAGGTCAGTGGCAGCAAGAACTTCAGTCGATGATGGACACCACAGGCCCGCTGCTTGAAACACGGCTTGGACACTGTTCAAGGGGCCTTCGAGCTTGATCAGGAAGGCAGAGGCTCGAAGCCTTCGCTTCTCCTTCATAGACATCTCCTGGCTCTGGGTGACTATATAACGTGAGTTAAGACTGCATGAGTGCTCATATGACTCCCGGTCGTGTCCCTCAGCCTACATCCGATCTCGCACGACAGCCCAGTGATCTTCAGAAACAGTGAAACGCAAGGGATAGTTTCGGTGCTCCGTGATCTTTCTCTCGGCCATTGTAGGTGAACAGCCAAATAGCTTTTGCTACCGAACGATATTTGATTCAGGGATGATATCATCATCCTGGAATGCTGATGCAGTCTGAGCCATGGCTTCAAGCTCGTCGAGGAGGTCCATGTTTGTTCAGTGACAAGCGACACGGTCTTGTGTTTGTGCAGTGATTAGTGGAGTGGGGGTTGGAGGTTCTGTCGTAGCCGTACGCGGGTCTGAAAAGTCCTTGCTTTATAAGTAATGACTGTTCAAAATGATGCATAGAATTTGGTGCATAAACACTATTTTTTGTGGGAACCTGCCCTCAGGGAGCAAGAAAACATCGGGCCTTAATATAAGGTGTTAACATAAAATCAGCAAAAGGTATCCTAAGCTTATGCTAAGTTACCTAAGTCTTTTTATCATTTAGGATCAAAGCCCTGAGTATTCTTTCATCCCCTAGCCTGGCTTACTTTTAACTACACTTTTGTAAAAGGCGCAAGTAACTTTCACTTACTAAACAACTACTCATTGAAGACAAGGTTAAGGTTTAGGCTTCTGACACAGGTGATGGTGGCACCGGTATAAGTCACGCTGGCCACGGACCATTGGTCCATTTTCTTTAACTCAGTCACGTCCCAGTGAGCCCAAACCATCTTTCTATGCAATAATCGGGCCTCTGAACTCACTGCCCATAGAGCAAACGCACCTGCGAGGTCGGCTAGTCGATGATACTGTAAGTAGAAGTCTTCGAAATTAGGACACCCAACACTTACCGCTAATAATATCAGGTATATTGCCCTTGCTCCAGGGATTGGTGACCCCAATGGTATCCGCCTGAGCCTTTTGCAGTATGTTGGTGTTGAGAAGGCCGGGGTGGGACTGGACAACAGTCTTCAGGATGCTCGAAGGCGTAGTACTCAAATAGCTTGGCCGCCGCTATCTTAGAAGAAGCGTACCCACAACTGGCAGTAATCGGAGACAAGTGCATTGTCCCAGACGACATGTGGGTAATCCTCGCGTTAGAAGCTGCCAGGGGGGTAACGCCTTGAGGAGGTTAAGGTTTCCCATCACGTTGATATCTAGGCCTGTTCGCCACTCTTCAGGGTCTGCGTCGGCTATTGAGTTGGGCGAAGGCATGTAGCCGTGGTTTGCGACAAGAACGTCGATCGTACCGCCGATAGCATCCTCAAATAGTTTTAGTCCCTGGGAAATAGACTCAAAATCCGTTACGTCAGCACGTATAACGAAGACCTGGGCTTATTGATTTAGTGCTTCGATAATAGCCTTAGTTTGTCGAAGACTTCGTTTTGTTCGACCGACCAGAGCTAGGATCTATACTCGAGCCTTTACACAACTCAAAGTGATCGCAGCACCGATACCGGTGCCTGCCCCTGTGTTAACTGCGCTGGCATCTTGGATAGGGAGCTCAGGTCGGGTCGGATCAATAGCTGAATATACATTGTTGAGATGCAACGATGTAGGTAAAGGGTGCTGTATAGTCATTATGTCTATAGAATGAGTACACAGTTTATTGGCTTCCTGTTTCCAACTTTAAGCACTCTCGTTGACCTTAATCACAGCATTATTTATGTTTAGAGACCCTATGAGGAATTATGCCGCGCCCCACGCCCCGTACCCCATACCCATGTCCCACATGCCCCACGCCATTCAAGACCGGGTGGGATAAACTCATCTTTGAGTTTTATCAGGAATTGATTTCTAATATGAATCGATGTTATTTGAACTTATTCCTATAGGTCGATCTCGGGGGTTGGTTTGTACATCTCTGCATTAGACCCCATATATGAAGGTCTAATCACCGTTGAGTGGGATAATCATGCTGACTAAAAGCTAATTAAAAACCATATTTCTAATGTGAACAGGATGACATGCCAACCTGCGCTGGCAGGTATTGGCAGCATGATACGGCAGTTTCTAGTTATGAATGTGGGACAGGGGAACCCCGCGAACAGCTCTGAAGGCTTTTAAAGAAACCCAACATGTAGTTATAAATATGGTCATTGGCCATTCTTTGGGTCTTGGATAGTATTCAAGCCTTCAACTTCAGACTCTACTACTCCTTTGTTTACTTGTCTCCGGGTCAAAAGACAGCCAAAATGACACACGAGCAGCAGACAGAATATCTGCATCAGCCTGAACCTCTCAATTACAGCACGTATGGCCTAGAATCGACTTGGCCGAACGCCGCGGATCTTCGTGGCTCCAACCAACCATGCCGTCTCGAAGGTGAGGTGGCTGACCTTATCGTCCTTGGAGAAATCCCACATCAAATTGATGGGACCTTCTACCGTGTAATGACAGACCCATTTGTCCCTCCGCATCCACAAAATGTCCCTTTAGATGGGGATGGACATATCTCTGCTTTCAGATTCCAGAATGGACGAGTAGATATGAAGATGCGATATATTGAGACTGAGCGACTCCGACTGGAGCGCCACGCTGGGAAAGCCTTATTTGGTCTATATAGGAATCCCTTTACTCATCACCCCTGTGTTCGTGCTGCTGTTGACTCAACTGCAAATACGAACCTTGTGCTTTGGGCAGACCGCTTCCTGGCTCTGAAAGAAGGGGGGCTGCCATATGAAGTTGACCCTCACACTCTTGATACGCTTGGCTATGATCCTTTTGGGCAGGGGAAAATCAAGGCAAAGACGTTTACTGCCCATCCAAAAGTCGATCCTTATACCGATGAGCTTGTCGTCTATGGATATGAGGCTACAGGGCTTGCAAGTACCGACATTATTATCTACGCCCTTGATCGTCATGGTATTCGACATGACGAACAATGGATCAAGTCTCCGTGGTGTGCCCCAATACACGATTGTGCCCTCACACCTAACTGGTTAATCCTTATTCTCTGGCCATTTGAAGCGAGCATTGACCGCATGCGCAAGGGCGGTCACCACTGGGCCTGGAGCTATGAAAGACCTGCCACCTTTATTGTTGTTCCCCGCCGCAAGTCTACGCCACTGCCGCCTAGTTGGAAGCCCGGCGAATATCGCATTTACCAGGACCGTAACTGTATGCTGATCCATATCGGGGCAGCATGGGAGTCTTCCAATGGAGACGAGCTTTTTTTTGAAACTTCACGTGTACTCGATAACGCTTTACCATTCTTCCCTTCCGATGATGGTCGTCTCCCGTCATTCGATGCGAAGGCAGACTATGTTCGCTATAAGTTGGACCTCAATCAACCGACCGGCTCTAAGGTAGATGATCCAGAAGTTGTCCTGGATTTACCAGCTGAGTTCCCGCGAATTGATGAGAGATTCACGACACAACAGTCCGACGTCGTCTTTCTCAACGTTCTCACCCCAGGGCAACAGCCAGTGGAGCAGCATAGTTATATATATCACGAACTAGATGGCCTTGCTATGTGCTGCCGCTCTACAGCAAAGACGGATTTCTTCTACGCTGGCCATGGTTCATTGGTTCAAGAGCCTATTTTTATTCCTCGTTCTGAAGACGCCCAGGATGGCGATGGGTGGGTGATGTGTATGGTTGAAAGGAAGTTGGAGAACCGAAACGACCTAGTTATACTTGACACCAGGACATTCGAGAAACCTATTGCGATCGTGCAGCTCCCATTCCACGTTAAAACGCAGGTACATGGCAACTGGATCGACCAGTCACGGCTCAAGGAGAGGAAGAAATTAGTGAGGGAGGGCGAGCCTGTTCATATTAGTGGAATGGGCGTATTGGAACCCTAAATTTTAAGTGCTTTCAGAGTTCTACTTGTTTATTCAAAGCAGGGCATATACCTTCTCTAGTAACAAGTTATGTATATGTATTATATAACGCTGTCTCATCTTCTCTCTTCATGCTTGTATGCTACAACTAACTACTCAATCCATGTTAAACCAGATTAGTTACTTTTTAAGTATTTAGGGGGGTGAATACCTAAATCCTGGCTTTTTTCCCATACGTGCGGTAGAAAATCACAGCGTCACGCTGCCCGGCATGATCAGAATGGTCATAATTAGATGGACAAGAGGAGAAAGACCTATGTAGATCCCTTGTGGCACACTAACCGCACAAATCGCGGTTCTATTGCAGATGCGGGGAAGGATAGTCTCTACACAGGGATCATCTACATATGGCGTCAAAGCGCATCTTGAGAAAAATACGATATTGAGCAAGGAACTTCAGTAGCCTCTGTAGATACTACTCTATCTACTTTCAAAAATCCGATTGGTCAAGCCGTAGATAAAGATCTACATCTTCCTTTTAGTGAACTCAACGCTATGGCTTAAGTCTACTTGGGATACTAACTAAGCTTCCTCGGCTAACATAGACGCTATACAGATTCTCTTACGCTGCCTATATATAGCTCTGGCACATCTGCGTTTATCAGACAATCATCAGCTCCAATTTTCAGACCTCTGCATTTATCCTTGTCGTCGAATCAGCGATGCATATGCATCTTCTTTCTCACCTCGGCACTGTCCTTTGCCTGGGAACAGCCTCTGTAAGAGCGCTTTCTTTAAAGCACCACAAAAGAGGTAATAACTTGGAGATCCGTAAACGTCTCGAAACATATTTTGGCTAAAAAAAGTCTCAGCCACAAGCCCAGCTTCTCTCGAAATTGGTAATCCGGTTCTTACCTCCAAGTGGCTTGAAGGCAGCGACTATGAGCAGGTCGTTGAGTTTTTCGTCACCAACTCGGATGAGAATAATCCTTTGACCTGGGCAGATCGGCTGGACGTCAGCATTGAGTCCTCTTCGCTGGAGACCACCACTCCCGGCACCTTGCTTCGACTGGGACCGAAGCAAAGCGCTGTGGTTCAGGTCGGCGTCAAGAATAAGGCGGGAATAAAAGCCGGAACACAATGCGATGCGAAGGCAGTTGTGACCTGGGGCTCCAAAGACGATCCTAAGAAGTCAAGCAAGGATTTTTCTGGCCAGTGTGGAATTGGTAATTACGATGCTTCGGAAAGTAGCCTCAGTCATCACTGGAACCCAGATTGGTTCAACGAGATCAAATATGGTATCTTCATCCATTGGGGACTTTATTCTGTCCCGGCCTTTGGAAATAAGCCAGGACCGAAACAGGATTATGCCGAGTGGTGGGTGAGGTTCTATGTCTTGTCGCTGCTTTCTGCTGATTCACCATGATAATCTAGGTATGGCTTTCGCATGACTCAGCCAGACTTTCCGTCTGAAACCTACCAGTACCATCGCGACACATACGGCGAGAACTTCAATTATGACGACTTCGTGTCTAATTTCACAGCCGCCAAGTTTGATGCCGAGGAATGGATGAATTTAGTTGCTGATGCGGGAGCGCAGTATGTCGTACCGGTTGCAAGTGAGTCATTTCATGAGGATCAAAATGCAAGATAATAATGTTATCTGTTCAGAACACCACGATGGATGGGCGCTATTCGACTTCCCAGAATCAGTCAGCAAGCGCTCAACTGTTCACTACGGCCCAAAGCGAGACTTCCTCAAAGAGCTTCTCGACGTTGCGAAAGCCAACCACCCCGAGATTCGCCGGGGTAAGTATAATACATAGACTCCTGTTGGCAAGGCCTGCGCGCTAAGTTTATACATTTTAGGCACTTATTTCAGCATGCCGGAATGGTTTAATCCAGCTTATGTTCCGTATGGCTGGGACCAGCACTACAAGGGTAATTACTATGGGAGGCCACCAACCAATCCTTATACCAACAAGAGTATTGAATACACTGGCTACGTGGAAGTCGATGACTTTATCAAGGACATTCAGAATCCACAGATTGAGGCCCTGTTCTACGACTATGAGACCGAGATCCTGTGGTGCGACATCGGAGGTCCCAACAAGGCTGTAGATGTTCTTGCGCCTTGGCTAAACTGGGCTCGTGATAAGGGTAGGCAAGTCACTTTCAACGACCGATGCGGCCCGTCTGGAGATTACAGTACACCAGAGTATGTTCATCGCTGGTCCATGTAGTGTCATTAATCACGCTGACGTTTTTCGAGGTATGCCGGTATCTCCTTCAAGGCCAGCAAATTCGAGAGCAACCGTGGCCTCGACCCTTTCTCATTTGGATACAACTTCATGACAACAGACGATGAATATCTTTCGGGTGAGGAAATCGTCAAAACTTTGGTGGATAATGTCGTCAACAACGGAAACCTTCTGTTGAATATGGGCCCCAAGCCTGATGGAACCATTCCGAAGCAGCAACAGCTCAACCTCTTGGACGCTGGAGAATGGATCAAATCTCACGGTGAGGGTATCTTCGGCACCCGATACTGGCCAACTGCTCAAACGTCTGGGTCACTCCGTTTTGCTACGAAGCCAGATGCATTTTACATCCACCATGTTGGTCAGCCAACTTCTCCACTTGTCATCAAAGAGCCTGTTCCTTGGGTCGAGGGCGACAAGGTGACTGCTGTGGGTGGTAGTGCTCATGGCACACCGCTTAAGGTTTCCAGAAACGATGGATCGTTCTCGGTGGATTTGCCCGACAATGTCGTACAAGGAGACAAGTACATCTGGACAATCAAGATCGGATATAGTACTGGGAAATAAGTATCGTGGGTATGTTCTCTTAGATAAAGCAACATTCAACATTTGATCTCTAGAATCTACAAACTTAGCATTAGTCTAAATTCAACACACATGTAGTCTATTAACTTGACCCCACCATGCAAATTTTTACGTCTCGCATAATACGCATAGTGAGATCACTTACTACATCAAACAGACTTTATGGCTTTGTTTTTGGCCTTGCTTTTTACTACTCACAACCAACCAGTAGGATCGGGGCGGATATTTTTGGGGCGTTAAATATGCAACGGGAAAATGAGCTGGGTGGCTGTTGATGGGCGGGCGGGCCGGTCACTGTAAGTTCATCCCATACGAGCCAGCGCTAGCCATTGTTAGGCGAATACGACGTTACCATCCCGCTAGCACACTGCTAACTCACATATATGGCATGGTAGTTCTGCGGCTTGTGGATGATCAACGAAGCCTTGTGTTTGACATAGCACACGGGATACTTGCTACTCTATGTATAGAGGCGTTCTCCTACCTGCCATTATTACGTCTTTCCCAATTGTGTAATTGCCGCCATATTCCGCCGCTCTCTATCTATCATAATGAAACCTCACCACCACATTCCAATTATCGATTCTCACATCCATTTATTCCCAGCTTCTGAAACCAGTTCTCTTTCTTGGTACACAAACGATCACCCTCTCGCTGGTCAACACTCAGTCGACCAATACCGGGAGGCAACAACGTCTGAGCCCTCTTTGGTGGGATTTATCTTCGTTGAAACGGACCGGAAGTATGATCTAAAATCCGGTGAGCTCGATGGCTCAGGTTGGAGGGAGCCTCTCATTGAACTAGCCTGGATCAAGCGTATCGCCCTAGGACAGCCGCGCCCTGGTGAAGGGCATAGTACCGAGGATCAAGAGTTATGCCTGGGAATCGTGCTTTGGGCACCGCTTCCCAGCACCGCTGATGCTATGAAACTGTACATCCTCAAGGTAGAAAAAGCAGCTGGATTAGCGTGGTCAAAGGTGAAGGGTTTCCGATATCTATTGCAAGACGAGCCACACGGTACTATGCTCCAAGATACCTTCATTGAGAACACGAAGCTCCTTGGCCGCCGTGGCTTCACTTTCGACGTGTGTATTAATTTGCACCGACAAGGCCAACAGCAAATAAAAGACCTTGTTGCGTTTGCAAAATTGACGCGAGATAAAGTACCCGAGAATGAGAAGGTGGTCTTGGTACTAGACCATATCTGCAAGCCTGATATGAGCGATTCAAATTCCGTCTCGGATGTCGCTTTCATGACCTGGCGTGCTGCAATGTTCGAGCTGGGCCAGGACGAGCAAACTTATATCAAGTTCTCTGGCGGCTTCTCAGAGATGGGCGATTCTGTTAATGATCTCTCCGCAAATGGCATCTGCAAGGCGCTGGAGAAATGGTTCAGAGTGTTACTCGAATCATTTGGACCGAGGCGGATGATGTTTGGTAGTGATTGGCCAGTCTGTACTATTAGTATGTTGGATGCTTGGCCACGCTGGCGTGATGTAACAGTTCAGTTATGTCAGGAATCAGGCTTAACCCCAGAAGAGCAGAGTATGATTTTTTCCGGTACGGCCAGGCAGGCATACAATTTATAATCTGATACTCAAGTTCTTGCTGACTTGGGCCTTGGCAAGTATACAGATAGCTAGCTATATTATTCTCCAAGACTAGGGCCTTAGCCGTAGGATTAGATTTAATTTAAGCTGCATCTTGTATATATCCTAGAAGTCAGGAGATTCCTGGGAAACAGTACACGGCAACGCCAACTATATTCTTTTAAGCGAGTTTTTTTTTAATATTTCTCTTTTTGTGCATCAATTCCTTCCTGCACTTTTACTAAAGAAAAGGTAGAGCCGGGGCCTTTTCTTAAGGTTGATAAAACACTTCCTCGATAGGCTTCCACCAGGATGGCTTGACAGACTCTGAGCTTACAGCGCCCGGAACAAGACTCTTCTGAAAGGCATCAGTCATCTTCCACCACTCCTTCACACGCGGATTCTGGGCCATTCTTTTCATATCACTGGCAAAGTCAGTGCCAATATATTTAAACGAGGAAAAGAGATAATGGCTCTCGTCGTCGTAGAAAATACTATCTGCTGGCCGGTAACAAAGTTGAAACTGTTAGCGCTATGCAATCTTGTTGCTAAATTTGCTTTGAGGATAGGATGGGAGAGGATGTATCGTACAATCTCGGATATTACACTGCTCGTTCTGAGCGAGCACCTCAGGCCATACTCTTGCATGGACTTGCTTGTATTCTGCCACGTGTTGGGGTTTGAGCTTGATGATTTGCGCAAAGCGACGACTAGGCACCTCAGACATTTGACGGGTGTACAATTGCCGTGGATTATTTTGAAAGAAGGGGCAGTCTAGACGACGATAGGGTTTATTATCAGATGACAGCGAAGAAACAGGGGCGCTGGCTGTGTCGTCTTATAGATAGGCGATTTTGGAAGATCTCAGAAAGGGCTTCGTGTGTATGGCCCCCAATCGACTCGATAATTTCTCGGATAATTGCGCGGGGTAAAGGGACAAGATACCACTGTGGCTATTATTGGGGGCGAGGTTCATACAATGTAGAAGTTTTCTGTCGAGGCTACAATTTTTGCAATGGTCAAATGCTTCATCCCTTCTGAGTTTGGTGTCAATACCCGTGAAGCATGGGCACCAAACTTGGTCAAATTTTAGGTTTCCCGTGCTTTGACTGGGTAAAATGATCGTAAATATCGGCCATAGTCTCTTGCGGGCTAATAATATCGCATGGTCTTGGGAACGGCTTCTTTGGATTTAACCTCAAAAACAAAAGATGCTTCATTTGTGATTTTGGAAATGAGCCATTCTCCAGTACCAATTTTGCCTTTACCGGCCAATAGAAGTTTGTAAATAACGATCTCGAAGCTTTTGTAAAGTATTTAAATCAGTGTTATCCTTACTGGGCATAATATTACGGAAAACGCTATCACCATAGCACTTGACTTACTGACTGCTGCCATGCTATAGACATGTCACAGCGATCAACATTGTGATAAAAAGACCGCCAAAACAGCTACCCCCAACTTCCCCCGTTTCCCATTAAACACATGTTATACGATATTTCTGAAAAGAATGTGATTCCCCAATACGTAGTCGTCAAGTGACAGGGCTGTAAAGCTAGTTCGTGATCGTGGTTATGAGCGGGGAAGGGGTAGTACGAGGTGTAATTATCCGTCGGGTAGGTTGTTTGCTCCCCCGCCTACAACCATGAGGGAAATAACCCAATTGGACGGGTTAGCTAACAGTCTCGGGGGTCTTACCCCAGATACAGTTCCCCGTCCAAGCTTTTCTGTACGTCTCTGTTCCCCACGGGGTAGCTTAGTTCAAGATCTGCATGTGAAGTGGATATAAATAATTCAAGCTCCTCCATACTGCCACTGTTCTCCATCAGCAAGCACAGTCAGCTCTCTGGCTCTGTATCTTACTGCCTTACCAGGAAACCTTCCAACTTCAGTCAGAATCCCAATTGTCAAAATGGGCGTTCGAGCTTTTTTTAAGAAGAGGTCACTCAAAGTCTCTGACGACAGGGTTACCAAAGCCGCAGACCTTACTTTGCGCGAGTCCATCTGGCCCATTGCACTTGTCACAGTCTTGTTCTTCCTCTGGGGCTTTAGTTATGGTCTCTTGGATACTCTGAACAAGCATTTCCAGGTGACTTTGCATATTGACAGAGCAAGGTCTGCTGGACTGCAAGCTGCTTACTTTGGGTTCGTCTCATTTACTACCTTTTGTCTTGTCACATCTAACGATGCTACTTTAATAGTGCATATCCGCTCGCTTCTCTCGGTCATGCCGCGTGGATCCTACGACATTACTCTTACAAGGCTGTTTTCATCTGGGGACTCAGTCTCTACGCTATCGGGGCCCTGATTGCGATTCCCTGTATCAAAGCAAAATCTTTTGGAGGTTTTTGTGCTGCCATTTTCATCATCGGCAATGGTCTTGGGTCTCTTGAGACAGCTGCCAACCCCTTTATCACTGGTAAGCCTCTGTCGTGACTCTCTTGCTGCCTTGGTGTCTAACCCGAAGTAGTCTGTGGCCCTCCCAAATATGCCGAAATGCGAATCAATTTGTCACAAGCCTTCAACGGTATCGGCTCAGTCGTTGCACCCGTTCTGGGTTCTTACGTTTTCTTCAATTTTGACGATGAAAAGGCCTTGGCAAACGTGCAGTGGGTGTATCTTTCCATCGCTGTCTTCGTCTTGCTGCTCGCCACCCTGTTCCTCTTCTCAAACATCCCTGAGATCACTGATGCTGGTACGTTTCAATGCCCCTGCTGAACTTCGAGATCTTCGATTCTGACAGCAGTTTCTCGAATCTAGATATGGCTCAGCAAGCCGAATCCTCCAACTCTGATACTCACGACAAGCCACTACGCAAGCAATACCGACTCTTTCATGCCTCGTTCGCGCAGTTCTGCTACTGTGGAGCTCAGGTGGCTATTGCAAGCATGTTCATCAACTATGCTACCGAAACGAGAAAGAACACCAGCGATTCTACCGGTTCCAAACTCTTTGCAGGTGCACAGGCTGCATTTGCTGTTGGTCGCTTCTTCGGCGTCTTCCTTATGAAGTATTTCAAGCCTCGCCACATCTTCCTCGTCTTCTTGAGCATGTGTGTTATCTTCATCTGCCCTTCAATTACAGAGAGGGGTAATACAGGAATCGCCATGCTCTACGTGGTGCTGTTCTTTGAATCTATCTGTTTCCCAACAATTGTGGCTCTTGGCATGAGAGGTCTCGGCCGACACACGAAGCGCGGTAGCGGCTTTATCATTGGTGGAGTCATTGGTGGTGCTTGTGTTCCCCCTCTCACTGGCGTGGCGGCAGACAGACACGGTACTGGAATGGCCATGGTCGTTCCTTTGGCGTTCTTTGTGGCTGCTTGGACTTTTCCCTTCTGCGTCAATGTTCTTCCTGGGTACAAGAAGGGTATCGATGCCTTTGAGAATACTCAGAACGAGCCATCCAGTATCGCCGAGTGGGGAGAGAAGGGCAGCCAGGATGAGCAGCGCCATGAGACAGTGGTTGGGGAAGTCAAGGCATGATGAATTTCAGCACCTATTGGTACAGACTTGGTGTCTATGGTACAGTGAGCTTGTTCAATTCTACCTTCTCCTGAGATTGTCTCCTAGTATTCTTAGACCACTTGGAGATTGCCCTTAGGGCCTAGTAATAAACTCAAAGTGGTTACATCTTTGTTGATGGTCTGTTCATATTGTTCCACTCTAGTGACTGGTCTTGTTGTGCTGACCCTCTACGTCCGCGCTTGGTATCGCACTGATGAATCATCGCACACTTCACACTAAGTTCTGCGTGTTGATATAGTCTCTTAGTTACTTGTCTCAACTGCAAATCGTCCATCTAGATCACAACTTAAAGCACATGTAACCTTCAATATTGAGTAATCAGAGCCTTTGTAATAGCGCAAATGGCAGGCCCTGTAGCGGATATCGTGTAGCAGATTTACGTCTCATCGCCTATTTGAAAGGTCCAGTCTCTACGCCTTGATTTATGCATGAGTTGTATTAAACAACAAGTAACAGCTAGAGCGCCAGGCCAGTTGCCCCTTCGTTCCATCGGTACAAAGACAATGCTCGGCGTCGAGCCTTACTCTCCTCCAAGTTAGATGTCGCTGGACTCCTCACGCTATATAGTGTCGATCTAAGCACTTTACGGAACCGTTTCTACATGTAGCACTTAGCATGATACAAGTTCAAGAAAAGGGCCACTCTGATAGATGGCAGGGTTGGAAACATACCTGGAACTCGGTGCTCAAAGTGACAACGCAAACCTCATGTGCTCGTATAATAATCTCACAAGCCTTTTCGACAGACTCATTCAGTCCAATCTGAGGCATTCGATCTGCAAAAAGCAACAAAATAAAGCTTCCATGCAAAAGGTAAATGCCAAAAAGATATGGCATGAAAGAAAGCTCTGGGTCGCAAGCTAGAATTCGTGACATAGCGTCAGACGCCGCTATTGCATGAGATGCACACTTCATGAAACCTACAGATGGTATCCAGCCATCTTTATTATCCAGCATCGAAACGGCGTCCCACTTCCCGTGGAGAAGGACGTGAAGAACATGCAGTATGAATGTACTGTATGCAGTGACAAGCTGAGCTTGCGCATGTTGACGGTGTGATGAGGCGTGGCTGGCGGTATGTGAAGTCCTGGAATGATCGCCGTGGCTTTGTTGCGGTGATATTGCGCATTGGGGCGTGCGTACTTGGCTAGCTGGTATAGCTGATGCATCAAGCGCATCAACCTGGTAAGCGCTGGCCAACTCGGCTATGCTCTGTGCACACCGCGCCATGACTTGCTCTATCATTGCCGTAGCTGGGTCGTCTTCCTCCTCATGTCCATTAACCTGATGTCTTCGAATATTGCCAAATCTTGGATGAGACTTCTGTCTGTGCAGTTGAATAACATCCCCAAGGATCGTCATGAGTGGTAGAAAGTATTCAAAGAAGCCAGTCCCAGAAATACGCGTTGGAGCACCGAAATTTGTCGAATGTGCGCTACTACCAAATGTTGCATCGATAGAATTTTGTCCTGTTGATAATGCTGCCCAAGCCTCATCCGAAAGCGGTGCATGCAATTGGCATTCGTCGTCAAGGATGCGTAGTGGTGCGTTGAACGATAGAGCCAAGTGTCGATCCAGGCAAAAGATTAGCCAAAATGCTCTCCGACGCTCTTCTCGAACTTCTGCTATGGTCAATCCTGTACGGGATGCTTCACAGGACCTACAACCGCATGAGGTTGTTTGACTTGTGCACAGAGATGTTTCTGACTGTGTGAAGCTGTTCTCTGGCGAGTCTTCCCTATTTAAGCCCATGTTATGAGACAGCCGTAGTGCTTTATTCCACCATCGGAGACAATCTGTCTTAAAGTCGCCGCCCGAAGAGACGATGGTGACGAGAATGAACATCAGGACGTCATCAACTAGGGGTACCGGTGGAGAGACGGTAGAGGCTGATCCAACATGGTACTCTTGGCGATTTTGATCACCAGTCGTGGCATACTCCAGATCCCTCACAAGAGGACCACCTGAAAAATCGAGTTGGCAGAGTTCGTGAGACAGATTAGACTTACTGACTGGTAGTTCTATTCCAAACGTCACGATCTCTCCCCTGGATCAAACTCATCATCAACTTTCTCAGCTCTTCACAGACAATCGCTTTCTGGCCCGGCAGCAGAAACAAGGAACTCTCTGCTGTCTGCGCACTGACCCACAGCATAGTAACCAGTAAAGCTGGTGTACATGTTCGTGGATTATCGGCTCGAAGGAGCGATTCCTTTCGCATGACGTGTGCCAGAACGTATGGAGAAGAGGATTTGAACAAGGATCCCCCGGGCTCAACGAAATAGAGCTCG
This sequence comes from Fusarium acutatum, assembly GCA_012932015.1. Lineage (NCBI taxonomy): Eukaryota > Fungi > Ascomycota > Sordariomycetes > Hypocreales > Nectriaceae > Fusarium > Fusarium acutatum. Next base: position 72,841 of record JAADJF010000088.1, on the reverse strand, counting down.
AACAATTCACAGACAAGCCTGGCGTCAATAATGCCGTGGAGTAAGGGAATTATTGGCTCGAGACACTTGTAACGGCATCCGCGAGATGGTAAGTTCTGAGTGACAGTCGAAGCTCGCTCGCGTGTAGGTGACTCGTGGACAGAGTCGGCGGCATGATGGACTGCGAGGTCGAAATCGGGGAGAGGATAGGAAGGCTGAATGTAAGCTACATGATAGAGTTGATCGAAGGTCGGTGCCGAAATTGAATCGGCTGGCATCTCAAGAGATACAGCATCATGATGTGATGAGTGGCTGGATGAGTATTGCGACGAGACTGTGTCCTGAGGGTTTGTGGGGAGACCGGGACTTTCCTGTACGTCATATGTTCCGGTCTGATCTGGCTGTGGATGCGGCGTGCTTTGCTCGAGATCACAGTCAGCGTCTGATGAGTCAGGCTCTCGGTCCTGCTGTGGCTGCTGTACTCGATTTGCTGACTTTGGCTTTCGGCCACGCCTACCGATACTTCGTGTATAATGACATGTTGATTGGTATTCTAAACCAATAATATGTCAACGAAATCCCTATCTTGATGATGTAATGGACGCTTACCTTGACAACGACGACTGGAGTATCCCAATGTGAGCTTTCTGTATCTTGCATGTGATTGGTGTTCTGCTCCAGTCACTTACCACGGCTGCTGACCATCACAACGGACTCTCAAAGTGCTGCATCTATCGCAAGCAAGTCTCGTTCTCTTCCGCCCACTTGGTGGATCCCTCTTGGTATGTTGACGCGGTTCATTCTGATGAGGATCCATGATTATCCACTGCTTGGAAACATTGCGGGAAGTCCACTATAATCAGGATAATTAAGGGGGCAAGAAAATATCCGTGCGACTTCCGGGTATTTGGTATTTTGCCGCCGGAATGATAAAGCGATTTATTTTATCCGACGGCGGGGAAGCGAGCCAATCATTAAATTGCCAGAGTGAGGGGGAAAATACTAAGCTGTTCTCAGTAAAGTCCCACGCTACCCTACATTTTCTACTCTCGAGGATTTGAAGCACCGGGAAAAAGGCGCTGCCTACTCTCCACCATGAAGTTAGATCTATTGCTATAGAGGAGCTATTTACCTGTTTTGGGAAAGATAAAGCAATGGCTTATTGTTAGTCGTAGGACACATTAACTGTGCTTTGCCTCACGCTTCTTAGTTGGGGATTTGAGTGGAGATAGAAGCTCAATCCACAGTGAAAAGTAATACAGATATAAAACATGTTGTTGGAGCGACTGAAACACATGTGTATCTATACAAATCTGCTTAAACCTGATTATAATCACCTTTCAGCATCCATAAACTATGGTTATCATCAAGACTATTACCTCACACGATGTGCGGTTTCCCGTGGGTAGTCAGAGAAACAGTTGGCTTAACATGCGCTAACTACAGCCTCAAGACTTCACTGGATAAGGCTGGCTCAGATGGCATGAATCTCTCGCCAGACTACTCAGCTGCATTTTGCATCCTTACCACCGACGACCCCAACTTTACCGGTCATGGCATGGTATGTAAAGAACTCCCGACTCTGCATTGAACTGCGTCTCACACAATATTTGTAGACCTTCACAATTGGCCGCGGAAACGAGCTCGTCTGTGGCGCAATCGACCTCCTCGCCCCATTAATACAAGGCAAAGATCTTTCTGAGCTCACCAAAAACTGGGGTAAAACCTGGCGATACTTAACCTCAGACTCACAACTCCGCTGGGTTGGCCCTGAAAAAGGTGTTATACATCTAGCTCTCGGTGCCCTCGTCAATGCAATCTGGGACTTGTGGGCAAAGACATTAGGGAAGCCTGTCTGGCGTGTTGTTGCGGACATGACGCCGGAAGAAGTCATCCAATGTATTGACTTTCGCTATATTTCTGACGTGCTGAGTCCTAATGATGCCTTGGAAATCCTGAGAGCAGCACAGAAGGGCAAGGCTGAGAGGATTCAGGAAGCTTTGAACAATCGTGCGGTTCCTGCGTACACTACTAGTGCCGGCTGGTTGGGGTACGGCGAAGAAAAGATGAAGAAGCTACTTGAGGAGAGCGTGAAGGAGGGCTTCAAGTACTTCAAACTCAAGGTTGGCACAGATCTTGAGGAAGATCGGCAGAGACTGAGGATTGCCCGTGATGTGTTGGGCTATGATAAAGGCAACGTGCTCATGGTGGATGCAAATCAGGTATGACCCAACCTCTAGGTCCGACATCACTCAACTTACTCTCCATTATAGGTCTGGTCCGTCACAGAAGCCATCACACACATGAATGCTCTCGCAGAGTTCAAACCATGGTTCATCGAAGAACCAACATCTCCAGACGACATTCTAGGCCATGCAGCCATTCGGCAAGGTCTGTCCAACACAACCCACGGCGCCATCGCAGTAGCAACAGGGGAAATGTGCCAGAACCGCGTCATGTTCAAACAGCTCCTCCAAGCAGGCGCCGTGGACATTATCCAGCCCGACGCATGCCGCGTTGGTGGTGTAAACGAGGTTCTGGCGATTCTCCTCCTCGCAGCCAAGTTCAAGGTCCCCATTGTCCCGCATTCAGGCGGTGTAGGACTACCCGAGTATACACAGCACTTGAGTACTATTGATTACGTTGTCATCAGCGGCCGCAAGAGTGTTTTGGAGTACGTGGATCATTTGCATGAGCATTTCCACCATCCGTCGACGGTTGTTAATGGGCATTATGTCACGCCCTTGACGCCAGGATATAGCGTGGAGATGAAGCCAGAAAGTCTGGTGAGGTTCGCATATCCAGGCAACGACGACAGTTGGTGGACAAGCAAGGAAGCGGAGGTTGTTATCAACCAACCAAGGGTCAAGGCGTTTTAGAGCTTGTAGAGGCTACAGTTACACCCTTTGATTCGCAGTTAATAGCACCACAATGGCTTTTCAGCTTGATACTAATGCACTTTAACCCCACCAACTTGTCCATTCTCATTCATTCCACGTCACTCAGCTCTGAGATTCAGCTACGCTACAGGCCGCCACTATCGTTAGTCTTGCCGATTAGCGTGCCATCACCAGTAAAATCGTCCTGGCAGTCAGGATAAGCAAAAACGATCTTGTTTGGGCTGTAGTGCAAAAGGGCAGTGTAAAAGGGCAACAGGGCAATGAGCTGAAAAGTCCCTCTGAGACCTTTCGTAATTATGAGGATATTTGTAATTGAGAGTTGGAGGTAGAAGACGTGTAAACTCTCACCTCTAGTTCGACTAACAATGTCCACGTTCCCTTATCCTATAACTCATTTCTCTCTATCTACTCTTACCTTTTTCCCACAGTTAGTCGCAATCGTCAAATTTGTCTTCTTCACTCACAATTTCGCCGGACTGCCCAACAGCCTTTGCACAGCTCAGAGATGATAAGAAGTTCAAATACATCATCTATAAGATTGCCACCAATGAGTTAGTTACCTACAATACCTCTAAGGGCGACGATTGGGATGGCCCCAAAGAAATTCTAGTCGGCAAGTGTCCGTAGACTCCGACGTTCGCTATCCACGATTTTGGCGAAAGTTATGAACACAGGCTCGCCTTCGTCTCCTGGTGTCCGGGTAGAGCCCCTGAAAGACTCAAAATGATAAATGGCTCCAACCGGATACTGTTAAACAATCGTTCGAGACATCAGCCTTGACATTTCCGCTAGCGACATTGGGGATATAGCCGAGCGTAACATACTTGAGCGGCTCGATAAAGTCTGAGCACACTGCCATCGTGCGCAAAGAATGTCCATTGTAATGAGGTTAGCCCTCAGAAGTAGCAGTGGATGCAATTAAAATAAATTCATGGTTGCTTTGATCATCAAAACACCAAAATAAGCAAACGTGCAGGATTGCAAAATGGTTAGGTGGTATAGACACTCGAGAAAGATAGTCTGTTTTCTCTATGAACTCAATATGGAAGAGATTTGCATATGTACATGTCCCTCACGCCGACACTCTGATTGCTGCAGACTGCTTCAAATCCCTATCCTCCGATGCTGTGATATCTACAACATCAGGCTTTTTCACATCACGATTGGAGTTGCTGTTCAAGGCCTTCGACTTCTTGCCAGAAAAATCATAGTCTAGCCACTCTCCAAACATCAGGCGAACACGCTCAGCCAGCGCCAATCTACTCTCCACTGACTGAGAGTCCAGCTCGGTATAGTCCAGTAAACTCTCAGAGTCACCGACGGTTTTGAGTACCCTTTTCGCTGAAATAACATTCTGCTCCAAGTCAGAAAGGGTGCTGATTCCTGTTATGGTTGATACTGAGAACGACGGTGTGCAATTCTGCCTTGCTTTCACAATAGCATATTGCATCGCCAGGGAACATAGACTCTCTCCTTCTCCGTGCTTGTCCATCCACTCAGCGGCTTCAGCTGCTGCAGCTCTCAGACCTTGAGGCGCAGGATGCCAATCGCCTGTCAGTCCAAGGGGGATTCCGCCTGTCCTCAATAGTCCCACAGCTAGCGGACTAGAGCAGAATACTGAGTTGACACCAGCTGCGCGGAAACGATCAAAACCACGGGTTTCGGCTTGTGTATTCTGAAGAGTGAGCTGCGCCCATGTTTGAACAACATCCACAGGGTGTCCATATTTCTGTCGGGCAAGGCTAGCGACTTCAGCTAGAACATCAATGTCGTAGCCCGAGATTCCAACCCGCAGAATGACTCCAGCTCGTTGAAACTCCAGCAGTACACCAACAGCAGTAACGGCTTCGTCTAAGGAGACGTACTCAACATCATGGCAGAACACAACATCCAAGTACGTAGTCCCAAATCGCTCCAATGACCTGGCAACAGACTTTTTGATCCAGTCGGGGGAGTAATTAAACTCATTTTCCTTGATGCGGCCAACCTTAGTCATGAGTTCATAGTCGCTCCGTTGGAATCTTGACTGAATACGGGGATCTAATAATGCAGCGCCCATAAGTTGCTCTGAAGGCTCATAGTATGGTGATGTGTCAATAGTGCGCACGCCAAGTTCGAATGCGCGCAAGAGGATGTCGACGATAGGAAGAGATTCGGGATCAGGGTTCAGTTGGTAGCTGAAGCCTGCTCCGCCCATTACCAAGGCTGGGGGTGAAGAGGTCGGTGACATTTTGTTGTGAGGTTTGATAGATGTATGTCTTTGAGTAGAAAACGGATTCGATGCTTATTAGCTGGAGAATGAGATATCTGTAGCTATAACAGTTTCACTCGATTTTGAGATTTGTATTGGTCCTTTCAGTTTGAATCCTGGATAGAAAGCAGTTATTCAGACTTGCATTTTGCATTTAATATTTCTCAATGCGCTAAGACGCCTCGGAGGGATTTTTTATCACCATGTTGGCCTGTTACAAACAAGATCTGCAGCTTGTCAGAGTTTCATTGGTATTTGCCAGTGGACACGCTTGTCAGGGTTAGCTTGGCACGAAATATCCGACGGTTAATTCTTTCATGCCAGACCATCACCCGGTATTAACCGTCCAAGACCCCACTGGCCAAACCCAACTGGACCCCTGCTGGCAGTCATCGCGCTTGCATATCTCGATTGTTGCTTGAGGCATCCGCTGAAAGACATAATTGCGACGGGAATTTAGTTCAAGACAGATTGGGGAAGCTCCATTTTTGCAAGGAAGTATGTTAGAAGCTCGGAAATAACTAATATGTACATCTATTCATCTTATTATCCTACTGTCCTACACTATTGACTCTTAGACGGAATTCTATAGACCTGATACTCATCTCCCGCATCGACAGGTAGGATGTTAAATGTGACAAACCCATCTGGACTCTCAGGTTCCAGTCTGACAAAAGCCTGGGCTGCATGCTGCTGTTTCGTACCAACCCAATATGCCCCAGCGGGAAACTTCATCGTCTTCTTGCTCAACTCCGTATTCACTGTAGTCAATGCAATACCCTCATACTTAGTCTCTGCCAACGTAGCAGATGTGACGTTGTATGCCTCCACCTCACCTTGAAAGTCGACAGCAAGCTCGTCCACGACAACGCCAGCTGCTCGAAGGCGAAGAGCTGCGTTAGCCCAAGCTCTGCTGAAGATGTATGCCTCGGGACGAGCGCGGGTGAGGTTACTCGCGGGAGGAGTATTGTTGCCGAACAAAACAGGAACGTCGGTGATGTTTCCAGTCTCAGCATCGAGGTATGGCCATGTCGTCTCCATCCATCTTGGCTGATCCCTTACAATGATCTCGTGATCATTTTCGATAAAGTCCTTCCTTGCTTCTTCAACAGTTTCGTATACCAGCTCAGCATTATCAGCGGCGATCTGCAAGACAGTCTCAGCAGCAGTCAAACCAGCCGTTGTTCTGCGCTGAAAGTTGCGATCTCCAATTCCGATTCCTCTCGTCTCCGAGAGAAAAGCCAGTCCTTGGCCGAGGAAAACAGTAACTTCGCCACGTGTGTCGGTGACAAAGTCTTGAAGCCTGATGGTGTCGTTTTCTTGTGATGCAACAACATAGCCATTCGTAGTGAGGTTCTTCTTTCGCAGAGCGCTAGCGACTTCTGGGACAAACAGAGATTCCGCCACTGAGCGAATGTCAGTGTGGACATTCGGGTTCTTGAAAGCTGAGAACTGGTTGTCCTGGACCGGGATATAGGTCTTGTTCACATATGTTAACCCTCTTCGGGCTCCATACTCGTGGCAATCGAGATGGACATGGGCATTGAACTTGAGGTTCAGCTGTTTGACTTCCATGGTCTGCTGCGAAGCCATCTTAGTGTGGTCTCGATTGGGGTCAAAGCTCGTGGCAAGAAGACGCTGGAAATAAGCTGACCCATCAGGGTTATATCGTGGAAGCACAATAATATCGAGCTTTTCCAGAAGTCCAAGTGCCCATTCTGGTTCAGCATCCATTTTACCGAGGAGTGCAAGGAGTCCTTCTTCACCAGCCGGCTCATTCCCATGAACCCCGCCCTGCAGCCAGACTCGGACTTTGTTAGTGGTGTTGCCCACTGGCGACGTCTGCAAGAGCGATTTTGATGCAGACAACACAACATAAGGAATCGAGCGTCCCTCTTCAGAAGTGAACACAGGATTGTGATAGGTCATCCAGTCGTTCCGCGAAGCAAGCGTCCACAAGAACTGTTCCAGCGTCTGCTGGGAGTTTGGCGCTGATGTGCCATTGGCGAAACCCGGAGCAACATTCTCAGGATTGATGAAGGCTGGAGAGTAGAGCTTTTGATCTACATCCGGAAAGTTGGCGGCAATATGAGGAGGATCTGCCTCAAAGGGCACTTTATTCCCTGCATAAGAGAGCGCTGCGGCTCCAGAAAGGAGTGCTAAAAACACAAAAGAATGCATCGTTGCTTGCTGGATGAGACTTCTTGAAACGCATGTCTTCTTTCTTTATACGTATTGAACACCTCCGAGCCAAGTCCCGGTGTTGCAATGAGCTTCCCTCTTGATACTAGTAAGTGATTATCATTGTCGAATGAGATTAAGGTCGACTTGTAACCCCGCGATTTCGTGTATTGCCAAGCTCTGTGATCCACTGTTATCACTTGGCAGTCCGACCACGGCGGCCAACTTTCACCGCATACTTGTAAAGGCATATCTTGTATCGGGGAACTTATACGGGTTCTGATTACGGTACATATCCATCTAGATTGAACTGAGTTGGTCTCTTATGAGTTCAGGCAGTGAGCTGAAGGCCCAAGTACTTTCAATGGATGACACGAGGGAGGCAAGACCAAAAGCAAGCTGTCTCCACACAATAAACAACCCTGAGGTATACTCTATTCAATCATTCTTCGATAAATGCCCAAAATATGGCTGAGATTAAATTAAGCTTGTATTTAACCTTCTGTAATATCGGTGCGGATAGCAAGCTGGGAGTAATCCCTGCACCAGGAGTCTCTTTGCGGATAGCGGGAACATTACCCGCCCATTCGGCTGTGCTAGCGGATATGTACCATGGTCACGAATGGTCTAATAACACCGGTTTATCATTTCTGCATGAATTAAGTGCAAGTCTCAGATAAGCAGGGGAAAATCAGAAAGAGTCCAAGTATTGTTAAATGTATAGCTTGGGCAACAATGTACTAAAGCAATCTAATCAATGTCAAAGCGCTTAGGCATCCATTCACTGTCCATAGTCCGGATGCTGAATGCCGCGGGTTGAGCTCCAGTGCACTCGTTGAAGTGGATACGTTGTTTGTGCCCTGACCTTGCAGTAGCGGCTTCAATCCCTTTCCGAAATTGAGTACGCACAGGACAGCAAAAGCAACAGATACAGTGTTGAAAGAAAGGGCAAATGAGGCAAAAAGCGACATCTCTTCCTTCATCAATGTACGTGCTAGCAGGCCATCGCCAGTTAGCACTATGAGTCGCGTAATCAGGTATCCTATCGCTGCTATATGAAACATCTTGACAGGCGTTAGTTCTAGCTATATTACTTCTCGGGGCTTACATACTATCACCAATACCATGCCTAGCATGTATCTTTTTGATGCACATACCAGCAAGAATGGCGTGGATGATTGAGACAGGAGTGATTGTCATAGTAAGTCCAAACTCTCGCTTTCGGTAGTGGACATACACGAGGCCATATGTAATCAGAAACAAGTTTAGCAGTAAGAGGGAGACTTTGAGAAACACAATATATGCCTATCAAGTTTAGTATAAGTCTTACTAGGGCTCTCGGTCACATACTAGCTACTTGACATGTCTCGATGTCATCTTCAGGTCCGGGCTGATGTGCTCGTACAAAGACCAGCAGAACTCCATGTGAAGGTAGTAAGCCAAAGCACACATACAAACTCTGCATGCCGATGATACAGCAATGCAAGTGATTGACATTGGGCCAGCAATATCCCAATATGGCATGCTATTGTCTGCAAAAGGCGTTTTGTACATGTCTTCTTCACGACTGACTCTCTCCGTAGCGCCTTTCACTTGGAAGTATTCCATACCAATAGAGATTCCATACCAATAGAGATACATACCAATAGAGATTGAGAAGCAAATGTTGAGAATACATTGAGTCCATACTTGGATCTTGTTCTTAATGCGACACGAATGCACAGACAGAACAGCTTGGAACCCAAAACTGATAATCGACACCGCAGAGGCCACAGGCGTAACATATGAGACAGGGACTTGATACACAACGGGATTTACCCAATCAAGGTACTCCACAAGAATGGCCCTGGTACTGTAAATTGTTTTGCTCCAGAAGAAAAAAAGGGATTTGTGGGCTTACGTTTGCAAAGAAATGATGATGATAGCCTGAGCAGCTGTTATGCCAACAAAGGCCCATTCCAGACGTGTCTCAGGCTTTAGCATTTTCGAAGATTTCAGTCGAGAAGGGTTACTAAGTTGGAAAAGAGGGTTGACAAGACAACCGAAGAAAAACGCGACCAAAGACTCGGGCTGTCACACGTGCATTCCACTATTTTTCTCGTAAACGGTAAATGCTATTTAGCTGGTCGAAATTGACTAACTTGGCGAACGGGCTCTGAAAAAGTCAATGCAGTAGGGTCGCTCGGGTTTAATGCCCATTGTTTATTTTCTTCGGCACTTCTGGATTTTTGGTGGACTGATAATGATGTACGGTAGCTCGGACTTAACTGAGCCTGTGGCTTGAACGCTTCTGGTGTTGCTATAAATAGATGACATGACTTAGCCAGAGGCTAACTTGAGTGAAAATGGATAATTTGTCAGAGATGAGGCTGAGCTCAAGATCTGGTATATCATGGATTAATACTGCTAGCTGCGTTATAGCAACTACGGTAGCATATCAAATATACCTTATATACCATGACGATTAGCGGCTGTGACATTTTCTCTCTTTCTGTGCTTTTGCTAGCTGGAAACTCTAGCCAAAGGTACGAGATGCATGTCGGAAGGGCTGCTGAAGGTATTGACAGCATTTGGGCCGTATGAGAGAAAGGTAACCTAGCCCATTGAAAGCAGACAATTGAGAGCGAAAATTGCATTATTTATACCTGCTACAGAATTATTACAGTCAGGGATTTCCAGCTCGCTTACCATCAATGGTGGTGCGCGAAGCTTGTCCCACTTATACGAGTCCAGATACCCCTGCTGGTAATGGCTATACGTGTATAGCAAACAGGCCTTCCGCAGTATCCGCACCTCAGCTAATGGATACCGATATGAACTGGAAACTGAATGGCTAGTTAAGGGGGTTAAAAATAAGCTCAAGACATTTGAAGTCCAGTCCCCCTCTTGTGGAGGAACTTGCCGTGTCAGGTACGCGCCCTGACGAATCCAGGGGCCAAGTCCGCGTATTGCAATACACGGCTTCTCAACACATTCTATAAGTACCTCAGCAACAAGGATAAACAATCTTTGATCTTTTCTCATTATGTGCTTTTAACCTTGTATTTCCTTTAGTCCGTTAGTTATCTGTTGCATTTCCTTCTCTATCTCATCCATTTACCTGTCATTATAGAATAAAACTCACTCATTTGCACAAGTCTTCAAACTCCACAATTGTTTTTTCACCACTATCACTGTCTCAAAACAGCATCATGGCAGGCTTTACTTTCTACAATTATGAGCCCTCCTTGCCAGCGGCCGCCGCATTTGTCATCATCTTTACCACCGCCGCTCTTATTCACTTATGGCAGATGTTCCGGCATCGAACATGGTACTTTATCCCATTTCTCATCGGCTGTCTTTGTAGGTACTCTTCTCCACACCTTATGAAAGAATGCTGATTCTCCATAGTTGAGGCATTCGGCTACGTCGGCCGTGCGCTCTCCGCAAACGAAGCTCCAGATTACACCAAGAACCCGTACATCATGCAGTCGATATTACTCCTCCTCGGTCCTGCGCTCCTCGCTGCGTCTATTTACATGATCTTGGGCCGGTTGATAGTTCTTTTAGATGCCGGCCACTTATCCCTGATAAGAACGAAGTGGTTGACCAAGGTTTTCGTCATCGGTGACGTGCTGTCTTTCCTCGCACAGAGTGGAGGTGGTGGTATGCTCGCCTCAGCAAAGTCCAAAGATAAGGTCAAAATGGGTGAGAACATGATCGTTGGCGGATTGCTCATTCAAATCATCTTCTTTGGCTTCTTTATGGTTGTCACGGTTGTCTTTCACATACGGATTCGCTCTCGTCCAACATCTCGATCTCTTGTCTTGAACACTCCTTGGGAGAAGCTGATCTTCATCCTTTACGCTTCGAGCCTTTTCATCCTCGTTCGGTCTGTTTTCCGTGTCGCGGAATATGTTCTTGGGAAAGATGGAGCGTTGCAGGCTCAAGAGTACTGGCTCTATATCTTTGATGCGACGCTCATGTCCTTTGTTGCTTTACTCTTCAATGTCTTTCACCCTAGCCAGGTCATTAATAATCCCGGGGCCGAAAAGCCTAGATATACGGTCGATGAGTATCCCTTGCATAGCGTATAGGCTCACTAGGAGGTTTATTTGATATATGATGGGTCGAGCATGGCCTTAGAGTGAGAAATATGGCCGATGTATGTATAGCTAAATTCTCTTCTGAGCTTTTCAATAGATTACGACATGCTACCAAATGCTTGATTATCCCCTTGTCTCATGTTCCGTTTGCGGGTTGTGTATATAGATGGCCATCAATTGTGGTATTCATGGTCCCGTTTGCCTGGAATATGTTCTTCAAAACGTCAATAGTAAGATGAAAGCCATCTAGGCTTGTCCTCTTGGTATTCTTTAAGCTTCCAGTTTGAGTCAGGTCAGAATACCAGTCGACATGACTGAGCGTCAGAGATGGAAACGTGGCGCGAACTGTTTCTGATCCTGACAGGAACGTTGATCCATCATCTGAGAAGTGATGATAGACTACACTGATCTCACTGATAGATGCCTCATCTCCCCCAAAGATCTCAACATCTGCATATCCACAACTGAGCCCTATCAGTGTATAGTTCCCAGGTGTCGACTCCGGACGTTGTGGATCATTTTCTCCTGGAGAGTACTTGACACCCCATGGGACGTCGTCTGAGATGGGATCGACTGCAGGAAGATCAAGGGGCTCCCGAGTAGTAAGAGTTGCCAATACTACACGCACTCGTCTACCGCCTGGCTCCGTAGACGGATAGCACGGGAGCGGATTTGTCCCTCCGCACGCAGGAGGAAGTGTTTGAGCCTCCCCGTAAACAATTTGAGTGCCGTCCGGAGACCATCTTGGGTCAGCCATTGCATTCCATTCGGGGTCATTATAATCTCCACTACCAGGAACGCCTTCCCCTTCCCCATTGATCTTCTGGCCAAAGTATTCCCCACGATCACCATAACTATCCAAAAGATGCGGTCTGAAGAATCGTCTCCGTCCGTTGTTTCTTGTCGAGGATGTAATTGATGTACTGATCAGGTCGGTAATAGGCGGAATATTTCTCATGCCGGAGAGCCACATTTGACGGTCCGTTCCTCGTGTATCCAAAACCACCATCCAGTTATCATCAGGTGAGATAGCTAGAGGATCGCAGTATTCTGGGTGGCTAGTAAGTCGCCGGACCTTGCCGGTCTGCAAGTGAACAGCGAAGACATCAATGTTGGAGGACTCGGCCGGATAGCCGATGTACGTAGCTTCAGTTCCCCGGCCGCTGAAACCACGAAGTTCGCCAACAGCTATGGCGTTCCGGTTTATGGTGATATGCTTACCATGCGTCGCAATAGGTTGGTCTGCTTCTGGGTTGAACAGTCGGGTGACTTTGACGAGATCGTAACGTGGGACAAGTGGTATGCCGACTGTTGGGTTCGCGTTGAACTTTAATCTTCCGAGGTACGCGTACTGATCGATCTTTCGACCATTAGTTGTGAAAGCATTGAACCCAAGATGGACATCGTCGGGATGCAAACGCAGTTCCCGAATAGCGCCGCCCTCCCCGGTCCCATCAGGGCTAGTATTCCAGCGTATGGGATAAACATGGGTGCGTTCGGGTGTACAGGCCGCATCAACCAGTTTATGCTCTTCACAATCGAGTATATTGGTGCCAAATAGAACTCTGTTTCCGTTGCCAAATGCCTGGGGGTAGCTATATGTCGGGCTCAATCCCCTTATGTGTTTCTCAACCAGTCCACAAGTGAGACACTTCCATGGGCTTCCACTGGGGAATACCTTGCCGTCGGTCTTGATGACAACGATCTGACTGCCATTGTAAACGCTAGATGGGTCCGGAGATGACGGAGCGCCTGTAAAGGTGACGTGGACCAAAACATGTTTTCCATCAGGTAAGAAGCCACCTGCTTGGAAGTCCTGGTTTGACGCTAGAGTCATGCATCCAGTGCCGTTTGGATTCACGTCTGGCGTGCAAGCCCCGATATTGTTGCTGGGTGCAACTGGTGGAAGGGGAAGTGTTGAAAGGCTGATGGGTTCTGGATTTGGTGGGGCATGTTGCGCTTCGTTGGTTGACATAACAAACTGGGAGCTTGGAAGTGCCAGTGCCCTTGCTACACAACTTAGTATGAGTAATTGGCGGCAATTCATTATGAATATTGATATCTTGCGGTAATTGCGCGGCCCTCTGTGTATTATGAGAGATTTGGCAAAGCCACAAGGGCCAGTACTTATAATCTTCTGTCTGTCTCCCAAGACTCTTAGGCTGCAGGTATCTGGAGTGTTAGTACGAAACTTCCATTTCCAACTTTATCATTGGCCCAACCAATGCCCAATAGCCTAACAGAGATGGATGTCTCCTTTGAGCTAAGGCTTGAGTTCCTTCTTTGCCATGATATAAAGAGATTGCCATAGTAACCCGATCCATGCGATGTATTATTTTCAAGTCTCTACATCCCATCTTGTACTGTGCTAATATTGGAAGCCCCTAATGCAGGTATCAGACTTCGAACTCCACAGAAACGTCATTGGTTAGTGTAAACCACAATACGCGGAGGAGGTCCTCACTATACGCGTATTTCGTATTAGGCATTGCCGTGCCACTTGACCTGGACCATTAATTTAGTAGAATTTACAAAAAATGAAGGCATGACTAATACTACTTGGTCGTCCTATCAGTGTTTCAAATCCCCCTACTTAGTGTAATTAAATTGGATGAAAGACTGTGCAATCGCCATTTTCAGTACGTATTTTAAGCTTGCGCATCTGGACTTAAGATGCGAAGAAACAGACGCTGTTGCTGTTTTGCAAGTAACACCAAAAAACACACAATCACAGTAATGTAAGTATTGCTTCTATAATATAATATTCGAATCGCTCTCTTTGGAGTCCTAGCTCAGAGATTTACAGTAAACTTCAGAGTTACTACGTAAATTAAAATTCTATAAGACTTCGAATGGACCTTGCGCACTATGATCTCGTCATACAGTGACGACTTTGACCTCGGGTCCCTCAATCTTCTTGACCTTGCGGCCCTCCCACCATGACATCAGACCAGCCAACAAACCTGTGCCGCAACCTAGACCGATGAAAGTACCAGTAGCCCAGCTCTTTTGCATCAAGTCAGTATGCAAACCTCGAATTACTTGCGGACCTGGAAGACGTGAACTTACGGGACGATCAATGCGGTTATACCCCCACATGAAATAGCACAAAACAGCTTGTAGGAATGTATTCAGCACCATCATATAGATAGTGAATCCCAATTTCCAAAGCGGTGTTGGGGGAGCCTTCTCGCCAGTAAACGTGGTTGAACGAGGAAGAGTTGTAGTCGAGTCAGCCGGGCTTGTGGTCTGTTCCGTGGCCCAGGCAGGAGGTCGAAACCAAGCCTTGTTTTGTTCTGTGAGCTTCTGCATGGCAGGGACATCCTTCCAGAAGACTGCGCGGGTGTAGCGGTACCAGTCACGGAAGCGCCATGGGGCTAGACCAAAGCCTGTGACGCAGAACAGGGCGTTGAGGATCTGACTATCTATCTCGAGCCATTTCTTACGCGCTGAGTTGTTGTCGTTCGCGCTGGGATGGTTCATGGCTGGCGCGACATTGAGCAGGAGGAAGAAGAGCATTGCCTAGAGATGAAGGATTAGAAGTGTACGACAGAAGGATATCGAGTCATCAATCCACTTACGCCCCATGCCTGTAGAATGTCAATTAGCTAGCTGAACTTGCGGAATAACCAGACAAGAGCTACTTACCACAATATTGAGACCGTAGAGCGTGATGAGGAAGCCAGATGGCGTGAGAAAGAATTTCCAAAACGCCTTGAGGCCGTTCATGATCGTTGGTCCCCATTTCTCCTTCTCGTCAGCCTTGTGTTTCTCATACAGGCTTTGCCGTCGCTCCAATCGCTGTCGATGCTTTTCGCGCAGATGAAAATGATGATGGTGATGGCGTTCCCCAGGTGCCTCGGTGATAGTCTCCTCCCTCGACGACCCCTGTTCCACGTCTACCTCCTCAGGAATTGCAACTGGTTCCTCGGTGAAAGGGTCCTTGTCAAGCTTTGGAATCACACTGGGTCTGCGGGTGAGCGTCGCTGTTCTGACCAGCGTGAGTTCGCCGTCTGGTTCGGGGACAGCGTAGCGCGCAGAATGTCCTTGGGCGTTAAATTCGATCTTATCGCCGCCAGATTCGGCGTCGCGGAGTTCAGTGAGATTTGGCGCTTGTGCGATGGCTGTGCCCGTGGCTTGCCACATGCCCAGCTGCGGATTGGCATTGATGATGGATAGCGACGCGCCGCGGACGCGACCGACGAAGCCATTGTTTGGCGGCGGCTCCGACATTGCGGCTGATACTTCTCCGGGTCCTTTTCACTCCTGCCTCTGGTGGTATCGTCGAATTTGAGGCTCAGAGACGATTCGATTGATGGTGCAAGGTTCGTTGGGGTAAATCTGACGGTATTGATTTAATCTTATTTCTTCGGAGTCGGCATTTGGTTGCTTCCGGTCAATCCGACTTCCTTACTGAATGCAGTAAAACGCTGGCGCATGTTATACCGGCAAAGGGCCAGTCATCGATGAGCATCCTGGCTTTTACCCGCTTAATCATCACGTAAAGTTTACACTTCAGAGCAACGGACAAACAAAACTAACTAAATGTGCTTTAGATCGTCGGCGTCTAAAAGTGCCGACTCCGCGGACAATCCTGGTCTGTTGATCGCTCCAGGGCCATGGAAGATGATGCTGCTGATGATTTTTGATCTAAATGTAGTTCATGTCCTCACACGCTTGCGGTCTAGAAGTGTCAAGATACCGACCTGTACCTCTGTTACTTCACCGCAAGCTATTCTATTAACAAACCTATCTATCATCGATGAAATAACTCGTCCAAGACGTGTGCCAAACAAAAATACGAAGACTGGACTACCATCGCTATGACGGACGAGCAAACGCAGCATTTTGCGCAAAGATCAGGTTAAAACATTTCCGCATCTTGATTCATAGATGAAAAAGGCTATGGTGATTTGCAAATCAAACTCTCCGAATACTCGGCGATGCTATGACTCCAGACAACGCACTCCAACACACTGCTGCCGTACAGATAAGTACCATGCTCCGCGCGATACAACATCTTCAAAACATCCTCTAGAGGCCCAGGGTAGCCCAGAGCGCGAGTCCACCAACAACCCACGGAAACATCATCCTCACAGCCATCTGCGCATTGAACTCCTGCATGAGGTCCAAGACATTCTTCGCACTGGCATTCAAAGGTTCAGTCTCTGAAGACTTTGAGTCCGCAATGTCCAGAAGCTTGTAAGACGGGCCGAGCATCACCTTTCGAACCCAGATCCAACCGAGGGGCATAAGTCCTCCTGCCGTAGCCCAGATCTTCCAAGGCAGAGCAGAGCTGTTTTCCTTGTACTCTCCGTAGGCAATAGTGCCGATCACAATAATTGTGGTCAGGTCAACCCATGGCACAGTGGCTGACATGGACCAGTAAAAGTATTCCCATTGCTTTGCAGCGTCTTTGGGCGACTTTTGGACGATTGGGTATATTGAGGGGAGAAGACGGTAACCTGATGTCATGGTACCGCCGTTGATGAGACTGCCAGCAATGGCAATACCCTTGAGGGCTGGGAGATAGGCATGAAGGGAAGACATATCTGTGTGTTTATTGAAGGGTGTTTTGGGGAAGTGATGACGAGAGAGAAGCTGTTTGTGACTATGTGTAGAACAAAGTAATAATAAATGAATCGAATACTTGCTGGTGGCCGTACTCAACTTTTTTACTTGCAATCGAAAGAGAAACCCGTTGTTATAGTAAACTAGCCTTGAACAATAGCGAGGGAACAGCCAGCATTTACATTACAAGGATTCATGCATGGAAACCACTGGGCAAGTTGTGATCGCACTGTAAGCCAAACTGGCATTCACACAATACATAGCTAAGGCCCGGGTTGTGCACAGCCCTTTGGGTCCTAACTCCATAAGGAACTCCAGCTGAGATTATGCTGGAAGTCTGCAGTGCGCCACTGGGCGAGCCGCCGACCGGTTGAGGGTTCAGTGTGACTCTTGAAGGGACAGTGGAGAGAGCTGAAATCCAAACGCAGCTGCATCTACGGATAACAAACGATGGCTCACAATTCGCTCACTATCATGTTCGCTTGAACTGAGACATTCACAATCCCCAAAACATTCTGGGCTACAGCGTTCAGGGTTGCAATATTGGCTTTAGCGCCTGCCCCGGCCTGCATTAGCTTTTGCAATAGTTAGTTACCCCTCAGCGCTAGCTCGCGGTAGGCCGTGCTCTGCTCGTCTTGGGCTTACTACTCTTTCCGTGGCTGGCTGTTCTGTGGAATTTGAGTGTTTATGGACTTTCAGAAACATGGTATCTTTCCAAAAGTCCATTTGGTCCGAAAAAAGATAAGGCCCGCATCGGAGGTTCTGAAATTGAGGCCCTCCAAGCGGCTGATCATTGTGGAGTAGATGCAAAGCTACCTTAGGAGACTTTTTTTCGAGAGATGGGTTATTGGTAATTATGCTGCCTGTATTGGGTAGTTATCATGATGAGAAAGGAAAAGTTGCACGTGAACTCATTCAACCTTCTGTAGGCCCTGGCGATAGAATGTATTATTTGGCTCTCAGTCTAAACTAATTATCACTCGCAAGTAGAATCAGACATGTATAGAATAGTAAAATCAATAATACGGTTAATGACCTGATAGCTAGAACTCGACGCCAACAGCATTAACCAACTTCTTGACAGCACCAAAGAACTCTACAAGACCCATTGTCCACCACGATCTCCTCTTCCAGCCTTCCTCAATAGGGAGTCTCTCATCTTCAAAGATAGCTCTGACATACTTAACTGGAATGGTCTTTCCATCTCCAAAACAGCCCATCATCAGGGCAATCTGGCCGCAGTTGACCTGATGTTCAGCTGGTCCATAAACCAACTCTGGATTATCCTCGAGTTGACATGCGATGCGGGCTTTGATGAACCGGGCAAGGTCTTCAGTGGTGAGAGTTTCACCATCAAAAGAATATTCCAGCATCTCTTCGATCAAGTCCTGTTGAGGATCATTGTTTCCCTGCTTCTGAGCAATGTCCCGTCTTGACAGGGAGATGTCGTGCTCGATAGCGCCATGAGAAGCAAGATTATCAAGATTGAGATACTTCTTTCCATCACTGATCTGCTCCTTATTCCAGCAACCGAAATAGTCAAAGAAGGAGTAGGGGTTCTTGATGAGGGACCAAATCCTCTGCCATGTGCCAACAGGCTTTTTCATGTATGCTTTGGCTGGGTTTTGATACTCAAAGTAGGTGGGGATGGCGAAGACAGAGCCGAGGAGGGGACTCATGCCGACGTGTTTCATGGAGGCATTGAGATCATCCATGAAAATGCCGCGTCCGCTGCGCTCAAGATAGCCATGGTTTGCAAGAGCATTGACGACGGGGCAGGGACTTCTGCTGGCATTGGGAGGAGCTTTTGCAAACTCTCCAACTGCGGGTGTAGGAGGCATTGGAATGGTGACCGACATGGACTTTGAGGGTCTTGAAGTGATGGAGAATAAACAAGTGAAGACAAGTGAGATGATTTCGCAACAACAGAAGGACGCGGGATTGTCGCTCCTTGAATCAATATGAGCTGTTATACTATGACGAAAAGAAGCTACAAGGTCATTGATGAGCTTCAGTTATCAATGACCAATGGTTTCGAGGTTAATTACACTGGAGTCCAGACCTGTAGCGTGGTATTGGTGGCGGCCAGTTGAGCGCTGAGCATTTCCAATAGTCCCAAGATCAACCGCACTACTAAAGCCAGAGTTTGAGACATCGGATGTACGTAGGGGACGGAAAAGAATCAGATGCAAGAGCTGCATTACTGCTTACGTCTTGTGGCTTGCTGAAACTGGCAACTTATTCTCTCAGTTAGGTAAACCTCCTGCAGCTAGGACTCTCTCCACCGGCGCACGGTACTGGCAGGGGATCACAACCTCATGATAAGCGCTAGATACCTACCTGACTGGTTGATAACCGGGTTACGGGATAGTCCTTGGCGCATTAGTGCACAAAACAAAGTACAATTACTCCTCCTGCCACACGGCGTTTGGAGGCGCTGGAAACGCTGGAAGAGGAATGTGATGACGCTGATCTGTTCAACGGCTAACGATGCACGCGTTTTCAGCTCCAAAGGTGGGCTGAGCACTTCTGCTATTCTGGACAAGGCGCTATTTTAGACCCGTTAGCGGTCAGCCAGCCGCAACGGGCCGTCCGTGTGGAGAGTTCAGTGGATGAATTTGCAAGTGGCTGAGCGGGGAATGTGATAACGATGCGGCATTGGTTTAAAGCCGTGATAACCGCTGCTTGTATGTGCGTTCATGTTCAGCTCCGAACCTTGTCGTGAATGATTTCGGTTAGTCGTTTTTTGGTACGGAAGACTAGACTTTTGTGATAGCTGGAGGAACAAATGCATGAAATCAATAGCGGCGGACTAAAAAATGTCACGATGACGAATGAGCAGTACGCGAATGTCAGCCACGCGGCATGCAAGGTTCGTCAGCTCGAGAGTTGAGCGGGGATTAGCCAGAAACATAATGAATGCGATATTTTTGGTGTTGCAGATGCCGAGATATGGATAACAATGCCCGAGAATTGGTTCTGATAAAGCGGAGTAAGCGAGGCAGGGTCTGATCGATAGTTTGTCTTGACAGTACATACACAATCTCCACGCGGATGCCCAGTCTACATTGATTGATAATAGGCCCCCAGGCTGCACCAGCTCAAAGGAAGCATCACAAAACATTCTGTTTACTTCACACTATCTCATTTCATTTCATTTCATCTCCTCGTCTTCAGTTCAAAAGTGTGTGTACAAGTCACTTTCACCAAGAGTACCTCCTCCTCCCATCTCTTGTTGTGTTGGTCTTTTGTGTTACTGCAGAACCCTCCTCACAGTCATCATGAACGGCCACTCTCAACACTCCCATGAGCCTGTGATGAGTAAGCAAGATGAGGATCTGATGCAACTCACGTTACAACTCAGAAACAAGAAAGAAGCCGAGAAGTATGCCAAGTATCACGGCGACAAGCTCATTGGAGTATGTATCACTGCCGACATTGTATCATACTTGCTAACGTCTGTAGAACCCCATTACTCCCAAGGTTGGCTTATGGGAAGATGTCAAATCCGTGTTCTCCAAGTCAAGCAACTGGCCCGCCTTGAAGAGAACGGCAGATGGCATCATCAAAGGCACTGGGCTTGATGTAAGTTGGCCCTGTATTCAATAACTCTGCGTGCTGACAATGCGTAGGGACAGAGTCTTGCGACGATCGCTGGCAGTCTTTCTGACTACAGTGTCCAACGCCAGAAGCTGATCGATGGCCAAGTCAAAGACAAGTACGACAAGATGCTGCACCGTAAGTTTACACAGACTTAGGAGAGACTGATGACAGATGCTAATTTCTTCAGCGCCTTTGACATACCTTGGCGATGCTTTCCAGTATCGAACTGCTGATGGCAAGTTCAACAGCGCCATGAATCCCCATCTCGGCCAAGCTGGTGCTCCATATGCCAAGACCGTCCCCTCAAAGACAGCACCATTGGGAGCTCTTCCTGATCCTTCTGATCTCTTTGACAAGCTAATGGCGCGAGAAGAAGGTGGCCGAGAGAGCCAGTCTGGACTCTCCGCTATGCTTATCTATCACGCAACCATCATCATCCATGATATTTTTAGGACCAATGACAACGACAAGAATATCTCGGACAGTTCGTCTTACCTCGACTTGTCGCCTCTCTATGGATATACCACCGAGATGCAACGCAAGGTTCGAGATGACAAATTCAAGCTTGGTCTCTTGAAGCCCGATACGTTTGCTGAGGACCGTCTACTTCGCCAGCCGCCTGGCGTCTGCATCATGCTCGTTATGTACAACCGCTATCATAACTATGCTGCAAGACAACTTCTCCGCATCAACGAGAATGGCCGCTTCAGAGTTCCCGCCATGTACGAGAAGACCAAGCTTGTCTCTTTGATCATGGAGCATCTTCCTGACAGGGACCAGTATGGGCAAAAGCTGCCATTGGATGAGAAAATAAGAGACAAAGTTGAGAAGATGTGCAAGCACTACGAGGATCTCTGGAGACAGGTCCGCGCAGCTAGGCCTGGCGATGCACCATACGCTCCCCCCAAGACGCCTAATGAGACGGAAAAGGAGAAGAAGAAGCGAGAGGAAGCTGAGAAAGCGCGACACGACGCTCTGGAGGAGATTGAGAAGTTCAACAAGTCCCCGCTAAACCAAGAGCTGGAAGATTTGACCAACGAACTCAAGCTTCTACTCAAGAAGAAGGCGTTGAAGCTTAAGGATCATGATCATCAAGCCGCAAAGGACTTTGAAGCGGCATGCGACGAGTTCAAGGATGCTTGGGAAGCAGCATGGAACAAGCAAGACGACGACCTCTTCAACACGGCTCGCCTCATTACTTGCGGCATGTATATCCAGATCTCAGTCCACGACTACTTGAGAGCGCTCATGGGCTTCCACCAGTTCGACACCAACTTCACCCTTGATCCTCGTGCCGACTTTGATCAGAAGAAGACGAGTCGTGGTATTGGTAACCAAGTCACGGTCGAGTTCAACCTTCTCTACCGCTTCCACTGTGCCATCTCTCTCAAGGATGAGAAATACACTGAAGACTTCATGAAGAATGTGTTGCACTTCAGGGACCCGAGCAATACTTCTCTTCCCGAGTTTCTAGGTACCATGGCCGCCGTTAAGCAGAAGGCTGCTGAGGATCATAAGTATGGTAAGAGGGAGCCTGAGCCATGGGAGGTCACCTTTGGTATCCCTGATGACGACGACGACCAAACAGCACCTTCCAATGGAGCTGGGTCATCTGGCAATACTTCAGACAGTGGTATTGCTCTGAACGGTGCTTCTTCCAACATCGGCCCAGAGAAGGTCACCAAGTCTAAGCATTTCACCCGCAACGCCATCACCAACCTCTTCGATGACAATCAGATGCTCGAGGAGCTTACTTCCGCTATGGATGATCCCATCTCCAACTTTGGTCCTCGCAACGTTCCCAAGTGTCTCAAATCCGTCGAGATCATGGGCATTCTTCAAGCTCGTCGATGGGAGTGCGGAACATTGAATGACTTCAGAGACTTCTTTGGCCTGCCCAGACACCAGTCTTTTGAGAGCGTCACAAAGAATCTTGAGATCCAGAATGCACTCCGAGATCTTTACGAGCATCCTGACAAGATCGAGCTCTATCCTGGTATCTTCTGTGAGTCTGATGAGTATATGGGTCTGGACCCCGGTCCCAGTGAGTCAAGCTCTGCTCTTTGGTCAGCCATCTTCTCAGATGCCATCACCCTTGTTCGATCTGATCGCTTCTACACTGTTGACTGGAACACCAACTCGTTGACATCTTGGGGCATGAAAGAAGTCACCCCCAACAACGAGGTTTGCAAGAGTTCAGTCTTCCATCGTCTCCTTCAACGGGCTTTCCCAGGCTGGTTCCCCTCCAACACCATCCGCTTTTTCCATCCTTTCTACACAGCCAAGCAGAACGGCATCTTCGCAGAGGCTCAAGGCTATGGCGATTGGTTCAAGGAGACGATTAATCACCCGAAGGTCGCCGTTGCTGCCCCAGTGCAGAAGCCTGAGAAGCCGTGGTATCTCAGCAAGTTCGATGACATCAAGATCATCTTGCAGGGCGAGAAGGCTAAGAACTTCACAAACCCTGCGTTTTACTACAAGGCAAATCTGCCTCAAGTAGTCAGAGACGTGTTGAACCCGATACCCGACAAGGAACCAGAATACACATCCGCGATTGACGATTACGTCAAGGATGTTGAAGCAGACTTGAAGAAGTATCTTGATAACGAAATGAGAGAGATTGTCAAGAGAGAGTCGATCTCTATGACCAACTCGACCTTCCAGATCGATGCTACTCGAGAGTGAGTTGATTTCTACCCTTTGGCTCCCCAGACCCAGCTGACCACTTCATAGCTTCGCCATTCCCGTTGTCACCCGATATGTCGCCGATTTCCTCGGCTTTGGCAACAAGCTCTTCAAATCCCCATCCGACTCCAAGGACACGTACAGCGAGAATGAGATATACCAGCACATCACAAACTGCCAGATCTTCCTCTCGTACAACGCTGACGAGACCAAGTGGTTGCAGCGTCGTGAAGCTTTCAAGGCTTCCATGAAGAAGCTCATCGAACTGACCCAGAAAGGAACGATCTGGGAAGCTGGGCAGTGGGATATCACCAGAGCGTTGTTTGGTAAGAAGGAGACCAATGCTATGCATGATCTTGGAGTCTTTGTGGCGAAGCAGGTTTTGGGCTATGAGAAGGAACAGAGCAAAGCGGCTGCTATTCTTCTGCTCGTTTGTCTTGACTTTGCTTACAATGCAGTCGTCTCCGTAAGTTACCCCAATACCTGGTTCATCGGCATATGAGACACGCTAACCACAGGAAGTTCACTGCTACGTTGGACGGGTACATGAGAGACCTTTATGCAGCCGCTGATGGCCGTCCGCACCTTATGCTCCTGCGCAATGACATCGGTCCACAATGGATTCAAGTCCAAAAGTGTGTATTCAGTGATAAGCTAAACGCGGATGAGCAGCTTGAGAAGATGGTACAGACAATGGCTCGAATCACCGTTCGACAGCCCATTGTTCGCAAGGCTGTTGCAACGGACGACTATAACTTTGCTGGTGTGAAAAAAGGAGCTCAGGTTACTATCAAGGAAGGTCAAGCTGTTATCCTCGATCTTGTAAGTTGATGTCGCCATCCGCTTGTCAAGAGTACGAACTAATCAGTTTCTACAGGCCAAGGCCGGCGACGAGGATGAAGTCAAGAACAACGCAGAGAAGCGGCAGCTCTTAATGTCCCAGCTCAGCATCGCTGATAAGTTTGGCGTCTTTGCACCTCGACGCGTTGCCACGATCTCTCTAACCTCGATGATCAAGTTCGTCGCTCAGATGAAGAACCCACGTCGTGGTCACGATGCGCAGGGCAAGCTTAAGAAGATCAATCTTGACTCTACCCCCGAGGGCTACGCCAATTACATGGCTCCTGGACGAGTCAGCTGGATTCAGCAACAAGCCAAGAAGCTGAAAAGCCCTGAAGAGGCAGAGGATATTGTTACCGATGGCATCCTGCGACCGCAGACTGACACGTATCTCACTCCAACCTGGGATGAGTTCGTTCCGTTCCCCATGACATGGAAGATTCGCTTCGACGGCTTCGGAGAATCGGACTACAAGGTTGGCACCAATGACTACGGCAGAGTCAAGACTATGCCTACGCTTCCTGATTTCTGCCCTCCGTGGTATCAACCTCAAGGTCCAAGCACAGAAGGAGGTGCCTTTGCTTCTACCGTCTGCATTTGTGCTGTTGAGGGAGCTGGAAAGGTCGAGGTTGATGACAAGGGTGAGAAGGTTCACAAGAAGGGTTGTCCTTGTGTCGGGGGCTTGAAGAAGAAGTCTAAGCTGAAGACGGCTCAGCTTTCGACGGGCTGCGGATTGAGTGATAACTGTGTTCATAAGTAGTGGTCTTGTGAGTTTCTAATAATGATTGGTCATTTGTGTCGCTCTACATTATCTATTTGTTACGACAAGTGGGATGACTGGGGCTAACAATGACTCGAGCCCAAGTCGCTGACAGCTTGGCAGGGGAATATTACACTGTACGCTCGGCTAAGCGAACAACGAATGAGACTTGGTAAACAAACCGGGTTTGTTTTACCCGTCTGCTGATTGAATTACATCGTCCATTTTGGTATGTGATGTCTAATCATGTTGGCGTCATTGGAGGCGTTGAGCTTGTTTTGAGAAAGCACGAGCAAAAGCTAGAGATACTGTGTGACAAAGCTTTTGGTTCCATACCCAGCTTATATCACATGGGCCTTCTCAAATTGATTAAAGATACCGGCAAGACCGAGCTTGACTCACATGAGATGCACGCGATATTTCCTTGTAAATCAATGCCCTAATGTAGTCTTGAGATAATAACTATGAGCGACAATAACTTCTCTTGTATAGGTTAGCAGAACTTTGGTGGGTTGCCAAGATGAGTAACAACCCATTTTCGGGCTTACCGCTAAGCGAGAGCGCCTACAACTGCTCAATCTAGTCTAGCTCTTCCGCGCAAACAACGCCAAGAACCATGGGAGATCTGCAGGAAGCTAGGATGATCCTCGTGAATCTCCTCTTTCTGAGGGGAACCTCGGATATTACACACAACCGGGCCAGGATTAAGCATAAGAGGCTCACTAGATAAAAGGCGGGGGAGCACATTAGAGTTCACAGCCGAACAGGCCTTTAGTCATGGATGAACCAAACCGACCAATGCTGTCGGCAAGCGTGGGGGCTGTTTATACGATTGAACGTGTCGGAAGCTTCTGTGATTATTCCAGGGCCTCCAACTTCCTGATATAGTAGCACTAGCCCATAGTTTTTGAACTCTAAGGGAGAAATCGGTGGTAATAGCGGGGATAGATAACGGCAATTACACTGACGAGAGCTTGTATGGGAATAAGCAGTTACCAGAGTATAAATAAGAGTAGCCACTTGCGATGACAATAACTTTATCATAGGCTCAAACAACAGTTACATTTTCGATTGAGTTTTCACAATCATACTGTTGCCATCATGTTACCAAAGTTTATCACGAACATACTTGTTTCAGGCGCTCTCGTTGCTGCCGCCACTCAAGAACCCCTCCAGCCTAACCATTGCGACGTTGCCTGCCAACTCGCATACCGCAAGGCTCTCTCTATTGAGACCAACCGCTGGGTCAACCAAAACCTTTCAACAGATGACTTTTACTCCAACCCGTCCAACCTCTCTGATTACTCTGCTGGTGATCTTGTCAAGTGGGAAAATATTCCCGCTGATCAAGCCTCCAAGAGGTGGACCCTTCCCGGCGGAGTATCCTTGTCTCGGTTCTTCTATATCACCGAGGACATTGATGGCAAGCCAATTCCAGCCACTGGGTTTGTCTTGACGCCTTACTCGAACCCTCTTGGAAATGACAAACCTTTCCGTACACTTGTCTGGACCCACGGAACCGCTGGTGGTACGCGCCAATGTGCGCCATCAAATCACCGGGCTCTCTACTATGAGTGGACCGGACCTTTTGCTCTTGTGCAGCAAGGCTATGTTGTCATTGCCCCCGACTATGCTGGTCAAGGCAGTGATATTCCCCAGGGCTTCATGTATGAATCTGGTGCACTTCACGCTGCCGATGTCAGCTTTGGACTCCAAGCTGCACGCAAGGCTCTCGGAAAGCGCATCACCAAGGAATGGGTCGTTATTGGACACAGTGAGGGTGGTATGACTGCATGGAGGACTGATGAGCGAGAGGCCAAGCCCGGCAAGGCAACTGGTGGTTTCCTCGGTGCTGTCGCAATCGCCCCAGCTCTCCAGCCCATCAAGCTCATCCCCGAATCTTTCCGCCGAGCAAAGGACGGCCCAGCTGGTGATGTTGTTTCTATCTTCCTCCTCCAGTCTATCTCACGCCTCTACCCCTCCATCAAGGTCGAAGACTACGCCACCGACATTGTCCTCAGTCGCATCGCCCTTGCAGACCAGGGCTGTATCAACACAGGAGGTACAATCTATGGTAGCCTTACCGTGAAACAGCTGTACAAGAACACTAGCTGGGTTGAGCATCCCGACTTCGTTGACTGGCAGAAACGCTACAACGGCGCTGGAGAACACCCTCTCGCAGCACCGATGCTTGTAATCCAGGGAGATGATGACATTCTGACATACGCTGAGTATGCCGAAGAAGATTTCAATGCCACTTGCAAGAAGTACCCGGAGTCAACTGCTGAGTATAGGCTTTATCATAAGACTGATCATGGTCTTGCTCTTACAGTTTCTCAGGCTGACTTCATGCCCTGGATTGAGGACCGGTTCAACAAGGTCAAGTTGAACAAGGGCTGCAAGAAGACTGTTATCAAGCCTGTCACCAATAACTTCGGACTTACCACCCAGGAGTTTCAAGTGGACCTCCTATGAGCCTCTTGATGGTGTCACATGGTCGAATTTGAGGTTTTTGGTCAACATTTGTGCATATGTACTTAGCCAGCCTCTTGCTATTGTTAAGCCTGTTACTGATAACTTTGGTCGGACTGGCAGGTCGAGCTGTGAAGGCCAACGGACTAATGAAATGAGATCTGACTGTCCATTCTTTGGGTTGTTGAAGAAGTCGGACATTTGTAATTTATTTTGTACATATTCCTGCAGCATAGTTGCTATACCACAACGGCCCTTTGGCAAGTAATCTCCAACATTAATGCCTGCTGCAGAGCCGGTGCGTCACAGCATAGAGGTTTACCAGTAGAAGGCTTATTTCGCTGCTTCATTTGAAGGGGCGAACTCACTGTCGCTGCTTTTGCGAAAACGGTGTAGTCCTACCACAAGGCTACAAGGCGGTCGTCTGGATCTTAAAATAAACCCAGCGACGGGTTTCACATTAATTCAATCAACCATTAGTGCTTTCAGTGAATTTTATCTTGTTGGTGCACGACGTTGGTGGCTTCGGATTTGCGAGAGCGGGGTACTTGGGAGGCCCACCAGATTCTTGTACCATCAACATGCGTTCCTCTCTCTGTCGCGAACATGTAACCAGTACTTTCAATCCTTTTACTTAGATTTTATCGCTCTGAATTCTAATTATAAGTCTTTACCTCTGTGTCAGCATGGATACTTCGTCATTATTGCTGGCCCTCCAGCTCCAGCAGCAGGACTTGAACCTATGGGAACAGTCCAAGAAGGGAAAGCAGCGCGAGGGCGAAGTGGCAGATTCCGATCTTGCTCTTGAAGCTTGCCGTCATGAGCTTGAGCTGATGACGGCTCAGATTTCCGATCAG
This sequence comes from Fusarium acutatum, assembly GCA_012932015.1. Classification (NCBI taxonomy): domain Eukaryota; kingdom Fungi; phylum Ascomycota; class Sordariomycetes; order Hypocreales; family Nectriaceae; genus Fusarium; species Fusarium acutatum. Next base: position 44,657 of record JAADJF010000088.1, on the reverse strand, counting down.
GTGTTAACCCTTAGTATTGCAAGAGCTGTCGAGTCGGATGGCCAGCTCATCAGAGAAGCTCAGTTGGCGGAGGAGCAAGCTGCAAAAGATCGTGAATATGCCGTCAGACTGTCTAGAGATCCCAACGCAGCAACAAGGTCAGATGCTGAAAAGGAGGGAAAACTCCCGAGAGTGGACGAGGAGGAGGACGGTCTGATCGACATCTTGAGGTCAATGAATCTGGGCGGCTTCGACTACTCAACGTCTGACCAGCCTGAGTCATCGAGCTGGGCATCATCTCGCAAGCCGCCTCAAACGCGGGAGTGCATCGCCTGCAACGACCGATTCCCGCCTCTTGCGCTCTCCCGGTCACCTTGCTCCCACGAGTATTGTCGAGAATGCATCGTTGGACTGGTCCGTTCCTCGCTTCAAGACGAGACTTTATTCCCTCCACGCTGCTGCGGGCAGAACATTCCTGTCACTAAAGGTCGATGGTTCTCGCCAGGGCTGGTGGGCCAGTTCCAGGCTAAGAAGTTGGAATTTGACACGCCGAATCGCACTTACTGCAACGAGCCGTCTTGCTCGACGTTTGTGCCTCCACAATTTATCGCAGGCGAAACGGCGACTTGCCCCAGATGCCGTCGGCGTACTTGCGTCCACTGTAAAGGGCAGTACCACAGTGGCGTTTGCCCGAGTGATGCCGCCTCACAGCAGATTTTGGAGCTTGCGGCTGAGAATGGCTGGCAGCGGTGCTATGCTTGCCATAGAGTGGTTGAACTGGAAATTGGATGCAATCACATGAGTAAGTGGTCAAGCAGTTCTAACGTTTTAATACCCGACTGACACTGAAACTAGCCTGCATTTGCAGAGCAGAATTCTGCTACGTTTGTGGCGAGCCTTGGAAGAATTGCGGCTGCCCCCAATGGCAAGAAGAGAGGCTGATGAGAAGGGCCAATGACATTGTTGACCGAGATGACAATGCCGGCCGTATGAATGCTAGACTTAGGCAGGCTCGTGTTGAACAGGAGAGGGTCAATTTGATGGAGAACCATGAGTGCACGCACGACAGGTGGAAGGGGCGTCCTGGTCCTCGGCAGTGTGAGGAATGTTACCAGGTTCTTCCTCAGTTCATCTATGAGTGCCGTCAGTGCCATATTATGGCTTGTAGGCGATGTCGATTCAACCGACTTTGAAGTTGAGATTTGAGGGCGTATGTAGTTCAAACACAAAATATCGAAAGGATGGATTCCAGATAGACTCACATCACAGGTTGTGTGCCATGATTTTGATGTATATGGATTGATTATATAATTACAGTATGGTGAACGAGGTATGGTAAGGATCGTGACAGAAGATAAGCTCAATGGCAAGCAAACCGGTAAGACTTACAAAGTTATACACAGTTCAGAGTCCAGCCCTTCACTTGGATCAAGTTTCCCTTGATGCTTCTCTCACTGGGTAACCGGACTCATACTAGTATTAACATCAGGGTATTTCGACTCCTCCTTCCAGGCTTCTGGTGCTTTGCAAATTCTAATATCCTTCCCTTTTGCTTTGTACATAACCCTATTTTGACAGTTGTCGCAGATGTGTTCGATATCGAATGACCACTTTGCCATATATGGAGCGACTGCTCCACATACTGTGGTCATCAGCAGCGCAACAGCTTGCAGACTGCGACTTGTTAGCCCAGGGGTCACAAAAACTGACGTCTTTCACGTACTGAGTTGTGCTGGAAGGCTTCTTCTTTACCCTTGTTTCGCTCCGTCGTAGACAGAACGGACAATCGATGGCTTCAGGTTGGTCCCCAAGGAGGTGTAGAGGCGTTACGGTATTCGATACCGGGGGAGCAGGTATGACTTCCAAACCGGAGGCATATTCGATATTTGTTTGTGGTGTACTAATCATAGGTAGGTTGTCGCGATTATGGGCGTATTCCACGAGAGCACGTTCGGGCGCATCATGCATGACGGCTTGTGGAAGGCAATCAGAGTCAGCTCGAGGTGAATGTGCTACCTCGAGTGTGCTATGGTTACGAGAGTCGAGATCTGTTTCGGTAAGAGGGGGTAGTGTAAATGACTCGGTCGATCGAGAGGTTATAGGTGTCATGGCCATTGGGGACACCGAGACATTGAAGGCGACGGGGCTGGAGGTTGTTGTCATAGGAGATACAAAGCCATCTGTTGTGAGAGGATCTGTTGTAGTTGCCTCTGAGTAGCTTGGTGGTGGTAGAGGACTGTTCATGTTAGTTCAAGACAAGTAGAAGGCGAAGATGCTTCTTACCCTGCTGGGACATGGTATAATTGCCGTTCTTTGGAGTCCATTGTGAGGGAAAGGAACATGAGAAAAGTGACAAAACTTGGCAACATTCCACTAGGAAGAGCAGGAGACAAGATATTTAACTAGCTCAATGCAGGCTCGAGTAGCCTGGCCTATTAGGCTGATGTGTTCGGATTCAACGGAGCTTCCCATCAGGCGATCCTCTAGCTAACAATCATGTCGAGGCCCTACGAGGCTAAGGTTAGATTGGATTGAAACTCTATAGCATCTCGGCCACGCGTAGCGTGCGCAATGATCAACCCCAGAGCCGTAATGCAATTTGAAATCATGCCGCAAATGCCACTGACCGACGGCACAACCCGGTACCGAAACCGAAACCGAGACCGGCACCGAAGCCCCTCAACCAATCAAACAGCAGCTGCTTCATGAGAGAAAGACGGTCGAAAGGTCCCAGACTGAGCCTTGAGCCTTGCTGACGTTCCTGAGATTCTAACAAGCTTATTTAGTTGGGCCGGGTTAAAAATAGTGCCGGTAGGGCTGGTTTCCCGGGTCGTGGTATGTCTCTAAGCCTCAGAGCTCGGTTTCTCTTTTGCACTTTGCAGGTTTTTCGAATACGTGTATGAGAATCTACGGTAACTGCCGCGTAATAACAAAGTTGAGACTTGTTGATTCGGAGTGTTTGAGTCAATTTCGAATGTTATAAATGTTGGTGTTTCCATCAATGTCTGGCTTTATCATCATCTCAAGCCTCAACATCCTCATTCCATTGTAATCACACTACTGCTTCTTTTCCTTTACAAGCTCTTTCAAAATGACGCCTGTATTTCTCAAGAAGATGGAGCCTTTCTTCACCCTCCGCAACAAGATGCCCCTGCAGATTGTTCTAGTCACCTTGATTATTACAGTCATCACCCTCTCGGGCGTGCGACTCATCTTGCCCAATCGGCCCCCAGGTCGCTCCACCACTATGGGTCTCGGCATGGTAAGCTTATTTTCCAACACAAGATCTCTCAGATCTAACAGGTTTATCTCCAGGGTGCCAAGTCCCTCATCATCCTGGCCTACGAGATCCTCACTGAACACTCTATCCGCTTCCATCGCTGGAGCAGCCTCAAGGCTTACTTCATCTTCAATGCAATGGAGGTTGTCTTCTGGGCTGCTGTTGCTTTCATGATGATCCGGGGTAACTCTCAGCTTTGTGTCGGAACGAGCTGCGCGCTGGGTTGGGTTGTCTTTGTGCTGGCTGGTTTCTTGAGGTATGCCCTTTTCAGCACGCACAGCAGATTGAGACTAACAAATCAGCCCGATATACAAGTACCTTGCTGTGGTCACCTACTTGGACTGGCGGTTCTACAAGAAGAATGGCTTTCCCCGCGGTACGAGGACAAAGAATACAGATGAATCTCTCAGCACTCTCCGCTCGGATGACACCGCTTATCACCACTGAGAAGCGACACGACGGCCGTGATAAGCTTGAGATGCTGAGAGAGGCACGAAGGCAGGGCTGCGCCACAAGATTTTGAAGGAGTTACCCGGGCTTGTACTTGGATGGAGTTATTGTTGTGTTACCCATGCATTCATTTGGCTTTTGTATTCCAGTTATTTTCCCGTATGTTTTTGCATGTAGATGGTCTATCTCTCTTTAGAATCAATGCACTTGAGCATTTCTCTCGAATTCAACAGCTGCCAAGCACCACTGCAGCATCGATGACCATCGTGGTTCCATTTCATTCCTGATGTCTTGTAGTACCGGTTTGCCCCAATTCCTCATGAACCATTGTGATTTTCCAACTCGGTCCAAGATGACACAATAGTGCGCGAGGATACAAAGAGCAACTGGGTGTCGCTGTCTGATGAGATCCAGAAATTCCGAGCTCACAGATAAACACCAAGTCATGGCTATTCGTTCATCGGGCCTAGTCGTTGCCCCGATGTGATTCTCTATCCATGTGATTGCTGATGCGATTGATTCTTGACATATCGCGATTCCCCCATCTTCGAAGCCATCGGGTATGACAATTTGTCGAAGTTGCGTGAGCGTTGCGTCAAGAAGAGGCGTTGAACCAGACTGACTTCCTTTGACGAAGAGATGCCCAATCCTGCTTTCCTTCAGCAGTGGCTCATATCTGTTCAAAATGTCGCTCATGCCCCGAATAAGCACAAAGACATCTAAAAGATCATCAATGCGAGGCTGTTGACCAGCATTGTGGGCCCCGAGACCAGCGAATGCCCCAATGCCCAGTAGTGAAGAGGACAAAAAGATTTCCACGCAGCTCTCTTCAGTAATGCACGCGACGGCTGAACGAAGACCAGCGATAGCCTTATTTTGATGCTGTGACGCACAAATAGCGTAGTCCGGTCGATCTGGGTGTAGGGAGGCCAAGTGGAATGCAGATACAGACAAAACTTGGTGGAGAAGATATACATGGCTCAGAGATAGCCTGGGTAGCTCAATCTGCCATATCTGCCGAAGTTCATCTGCTCGCGGAAGGGTAAGGTAAGTAGACGTCGAATACTGGTGCATCAGCTCAAGATCCGTGAGCCAAGTGCTCTGCTCTATTGACTCTTGGCCTGTGACAAACTTGGCTAGGTACGGCAATGGATCCGGGCTCGCGATCGACGAGTCGGCATTTGAGCTTTTCTGACGATCATCTCTCACGGCATTGGTCTGTGTAATCAAGTCAGGGTCTGCTTACATCTACACTGATACAACCTACGGACTTTATCAGCTGAACGCCCTCGTCGTACTTCCGAGGGTTCCTGGTAGACACACGACAAGCCGTGTCTCTCACACGCTGCGCAAGGCTGCCTCTCATCACACTGGCTAGGTAATTAGTCAGGCGGCATTGACGCGTGTTGAGTGTCTGTTCTCACCTTGACGCGTCGTTGTTTACAGCGCATGCAACCCCTTCGAGACTTTTTGTACCCCAAGCGCGGGGGCATTGTGACAGCTTTCTCGATTGTTCTTCTACTGAATGGTTTCGCTATCGCTTTCGCAATGGACTTTGGGCCGGTAGCGATCGATAGGGTTGCATGAAATGGATAAATTGAGGTTGGTCGGTGGAGATTAATTATGCCGAATTATGAATCCTGCTTATGTAAAGCGTTGCTCAAGGTTTGCGCTACACTCAGATCTGGTAAGGTGTTTTATTTATTAACGTCTAAGTGTAATAGATAGGGTAGCCAAGTATAAAAGAATTCTAAATCTAAGCAAGAAAAAGATCGTCTAGAGTCTAGAGCCATTCACTAGTAAATGCCTGTGAAATCTAGTTGCTCCATTTGCCAACGGTCTAAAAAGTCAAACCCGATGAAGTCCCCATACAAGAATGACTGATCATCCTGGGGTAGAGTCATATCTGTTTGAGGCGGTTGCAAAATATGCCCATCACTTAGAGCTTGGTCTTGAGGAATGGTCTGCATCGTGTTAATTTGCTCAGTATCGCTTGTCGACATTGGGTAGAGGTTGTTCTTGGAGAGGACAATCTCAAATGCAGGCAGAGCCCTCTTGATGGCGGGAGTATCGCGAATCTGGTCCAGTGCAAGCATTGTGTGCTGAACCGATATCCGAGCCATTGAGCGAATTAGACTCGACTCTGCAGCGTCAAGAGCAGACTCTATATGTAGGGCCAAAAGAGCTGTGATGGTGGTGATGCTAAGAAAGAAACGGTCAGAAAGCCCAAAGAGGCATGGATCAGAGGAGAGACACATACAAAGTAGTTGGCAACTTTTGAATCGTGTTGTTAATCATGACGCGTTTGACAATGGTGTCAAGCTCAAAGATTGCTGATCTGAAGCGTTGCTGCGCCCACTCGCGCAACCCACCACCACTCATTTGCCATCGTCCACGACGCAGCAAACGACACATGATGCACTCAAAGCGATAGCTAGTGGTCAGAGCCTCGAGATGATAGATCTCACCATCTGCAAAGGAAGTCATGAGCTGCATCCTGTCGGGAAGGGAGGTTCGCCAGGCGTCGAGTGGCAGTATTCTCTTGTGAATTTCTTCTGCAGATGGGTTTGAACTTGTCACGACAGCCATGACATTCCCAACTGAGATGAATGTCAGATGATTCGTTGGTGCTAGAGAGGGCTGAGACTTACAGATCTGAGCTAACTCGCATTGAGCTATGAGAGACACCTTTTGGGCCTGAGATATCGGCGATAAGATACCGGACCATTGCTCAATGTCTTCGGTCTCCCAGTCAGCTTCCGTGAGGGGTCTGATTGGAGGCGCATTGGCAAGCAGCCGCATGTTCTGAGTGTTGATGAAGAAATGGAAGATATCTCTATTCTACAATGCGTTAGTCAGGCGTTCAAATTGTGAAGGTCTGAAACTCACATGTAAAACCCACCAGATTCGTCTGTACAACTTTTGAGATCCATCGTCACGGAGGCAACTGACATGCGTAAGCAATGGCACTGTTTGAAGATGGTGAAATAGTCGCAACTCACGCATTTTGTACGCCCATCTTTGAAGCACGACGGACAGAGTTGTGAAACCAGTACTGAAAGTCTCTGTCAGACGGATGATCCAGGATGATGGCACCAAGAATCATGGATCCTTGCAACATGGACAGCGGATCGCCTTGGCAATGAAAGTCATGGAAGAGCTTGGCCTTTGAGAAGAAAGATGCCTGTGCGGTTGAGCGATCTGGATAACCGCAGCCAATCAGGACATCATGGGTGACATAGAGACTTGCAGCTGCTGCTACAGCATGGAGCAAGAAAAGACAACAGCTTCCTGAGCGATAGCTCTGAATGAAGTCTGTTCTGTTGAGGATGGGTGCGAAAGGGTGTACATAGTCGAAGTATGCTTTGACTATATCGTCCCTGGAATAACATTAGCTAACCTCATTGACGACGATGAGATAGACTTACATGAATCGGGGAGGAGGAAGCTCGAATACTTTCTTCTTGGCAAGATACTCGTTGTCAACGTCGTCAAGCTGAGGTGGTGGATTCCAATGATGTATTTGACTGTTGAAGCTGTCATCTGGTTCATCATTTGACTGATGATCACTTGCATCTGTCTGAGCCGCCGAGGTGTCATTGACCGTGTCTTGCAGAATATTAAGGTAGAGTAGATCAGCCTGGGCCTGACCCGGTGGGCGACGATCCCTCGAGTGGGGAGTGTCGTTCCGTAAAGAACTGCCAGTATGGCTTGCATGGATAGACTCTTCTACAGGATCAGAATGAGAACTATCTGTTGTCTGTCTTGATACATTTGTTGGAAGCTGTTGTTGTCGGGGCTATGAATGTATACAACTATCAGCTTGGTACAGGCCACATGGCAGTGAATTACAGAGGATGTATCACTGGAGTGGTACGAGGGAGGCGATGAGACAATGACTAACCGACAAAACGGAACCATTGGTATCTGGTACATTTTTCCGCGACCTGGGCGTTTCGGCATTACGCCCTTTTCTAAAACACGCATCAGTAATCAAACCTCAATTCAAAACTTCACTCATCATTGTTATTAAAACTCACACAGTCCGACGTTTCCGCGCCGACAAAACACACTCATCTGGACACTCTCTACTAACACAGCTGCCGCAGGGAAGCCCAACAACAGCAGCATTGCACTTGATCTTGCGCGTTCTACACGGCACGCAGGCCTTGCTAATCTTGGGCGTAGACGAGGCCCGAGACGGTAGAGGCATTGGGAATCAGATAAACGAAAATAAATGCGGTGGATATTTTTTGTTGTCGTGTAAGATGCCGAGATGAATGGCGGTGCGGGACTTGGCTGGATGTTGAAGAAGGGTGAAATGCCGCGGGGTTTTGGCGGTGATATAGTAAGACAGTAATAATGCCGTGATCCACTTCTAATTACGACAGTGGCGCCTACAGGAATAACGTGCCTGTTCCGGAGCACGCCGAGTGGACTCCGGGAAATAAACCGGCCCTGTATCTGCTTTCTAAGCTTTCTTATAATCCCGCTCAAAACACCGCGGACAATTGGAATATTGCACGCTGGACGTGTCGCCCCCCTAACCAACAATGGAAAAAGCAAAAGTTAATATTCGCTCCTTTAAGAGATGGGTGTCACGATACCATAATCGTACGTCTGTGAGATTGTGTCAGAAACATCACAAACGAATCCAGCAACAATGGCTATCGATCCTCAACCCAGTTCTCCCTCGCTGTCCTCCGAGACCATTGCCAACGATACTATCGGCAACGACAACAATGTGAACGAACCCAGCGTCGAACCAAAGACACAGGAGCATCCGCATACAGTGCCACCTCGACTCTCTCGAGTTTACAGTCAAGCCCACCATATCAGCCAGTCCTTCATCAATCAGAACTACCCAGGAGAAGGTACAACACAGGCTCCCTATCGCATCAACTTCCTCCCCGACGATTCCCAAAATGCTCAGCTGCTCCCCCGATGGAAGAAGTGGGCTTTTGTCCTTCTCCAATCTCTAGCATGTCTCGCAACTACATTTGCCAGTTCAGCGTATTCGGGCGGTATCAAGCAAGTCATCCGCGCGTTTGGCATCTCCCAAGAAGTCGCTACGCTTGGAATCTCCCTCTATGTCCTGGGTTTCACGTTTGGCCCTTTGATCTGGGCGCCCTTATCGGAGCTTTACGGGCGGAAGAAGGTCTTCTTCTTCACCTTTATGGTTGCAACGGCATTCAGTGCTGGGGCAGCCGGAGCAGGATCCATTGCTTCTTTGCTGGTTCTGCGTTTTCTGACTGGGTCTATTGGCTCTGCGCCTCTTTCGAATGCCCCGGCGTTGATTGCGGATATGTTTGACAAGTCGGAGCGAGGCCTGGCTATGTGCATGTTCTCGGGAGCCCCTTTCCTGGGACCTGCCATCGGTATGTTCACATCTTTTGTCTTGATTCGACAAGCATCTAACATACTCCAGGTCCTATTGCTGGAGGCTTCCTCGGCGAGACTGCAGGTTGGCGTTGGCTCCACGGGCTCATGGCCGCCTTCACTGGCGTCACCTGGATTGCCTGCACCGTCTTCATCCCAGAGACATACGCGCCGTACATCTTGCGCAAGCGCGCCCAGCACATGTCAAAGCTCACGGGAAAAGTGTACATCTCAACTCTCGATGCAGACAAGCCACCGAGCTCAGCTGCTCATCAGCTCAAGAATGCGTTGACGAGACCTTGGCTGCTCCTGTTCAAAGAGCCTATTGTCTTCATCACCTCCATCTATATCTCCATCATCTACGGTACCATGTATATGTGCTTTGCCGCATTTCCCATTGTATTTCAGCAGGGGCGAGGCTGGAGTCAGGGAATTGGTGGCCTTGCCTTCACTGGTATTGTTATTGGTGTTATTCTCTCCATCATCAGCTTCGCGTTTGAAGATAAGCGCTACGCGCGTGCGGCTCAGAGGAGAAATGCCCCGATGGAGCCTGAGGACAGACTGCCACCAGCCATTATGGGCTCTCTGCTGATTCCCATCGGTTTGTTTTGGTTCGCTTGGACAACGTTTCCCAGTATCCATTGGATCGTCCCCATTATCGGAACCGTGTTCTTTGCCTGGGGTCTAGTCCTTGTCTTCATGGCCCTCCTGAACTATCTCATTGACTCCTGTAAGCTCCTTTTAACGCACCAGCCGAGTCTCGCTAACAAAATCCAGACGTTATCTTTGCTGCTTCCATCATGGCAGCCAATTCTGCTCTGCGATCACTCTTTGGTGCCGCCTTTCCTCTTTTCACTAGACAAATGTACGATGGTCTCGGTGTCCAGTGGGCTAGCTCCATCCCAGCCTTCCTCGCCCTAGCCTGTGTCCCCTTTCCCTTCCTCTTCTACAAGTACGGACGCCAGATCCGGATGAAGTGCGAGTACGCTGCAGAGGCTGCCAACGTCCTCCAAAAGATGAGGTCTCTTCACGTCACTGTAACAGAAGATGACGCCATGAACGAGGCTGAGGAGATGTGGAGGGCTAGAACGCACAACAGCCACGCATCGGCTGCTCATAGCCACGGTCATCGTCGATCTCTGAGCTACACTCGCTCTGCTTGATAGACTAGGCTATTGGTGTACGATGATGGGAGGAGTGAAAAGTAATCAAGTTGAGTAGCTTGGGGGTTATTAGGAAGGTAATCCCAGTTTAGACATTTCAAGACACGTCGTTACTGCCTGTTTTCTTGCTTCTTAGACATGATAGAAATACAATTGATAGAGATCGTTATATTCGTAGTAATAATTATATTCATTACTTTCTTATCCAGAATCAAGCCACAAGTCTATCCATCGTGGTAAGGCATGAATAGTATATTCATGAATTCCTGCACTAACAGACAATCGACGGATCGATATCAACTTTCAACCTCTGGTCCTGTTACTTTGCCAGGTTATGTTGAAAATCTTACTCAAAAACCCTCAAACTTTGATTATCATCCTCCCGTGGCTCTTCTGCCCAAGCCGTCAAAGAAATTTATCCATAGCTTCGTCAAGATAGGTCACAGTAATTTCCTTTCCGCGGCCTTCTCGATCAGAGATGACGCAAGGTTAACCCGCTTAAGGGATCTTATGCCGTTAGTATCACCTCACTCGTCGAACAACGAGTTACGTTGGCTCTGAGATAATAACACAACTCGGAGATACAAAAGTGAAAGTGGATTTCACGAAGCCTAGGTCAATACTACTATGGTCGCCACAATATGTCTCGTGCTTTTCAACTCGTTCCTGAACCTATTGTATGTCGTTGATTCATAATCGTTTTAGCTCAAGCCCTCGTAGCCTTGGATCAGTTATCACATCTCAATGTGACGATGCTCAGGTCTTCCAGAAACCAGGCTCGCGCTTAACCCCGCCGATTGAAAACGCGAGGCCAAGCTTTCAGCTGGGAATAGTCATATCGCCGTCTGAGCGCTCACATCGTGAGTCCACGCTGGCGGTTTAGTGGAGAGCTAATCCTTTCGGTAATTGATCAGATACACAGGAGAGTGATCACGAGTCATGAGAAACAACAGAAGAGGCTACGTGGAGTTTACATGAGTAATTCGCCGGACAATATTTAACATGACCCGAAACTCTAAATGGAACAGCAGGTGACGAGGCGTGCATGATTAGCGTTGTTCTTTTGTGCTCTTGATAGTGTCACGACCTTCCAGTTCTGATCAGGCAGATGGGGCTGGTTTTGCCCTCATTTCCAGTGTTTCGGGGTTCGCCGGCACAAGAATAACAAAAGCTGTTATGGAAAGTCTGGAGATGTGTTTCCCCGGATTTTAAGATGAACCTCTGTGCGCAAAGGATCGATAAGCAACGCCACTATGCGCTAAGACCAACCCAGCAACCGCCAAGTTAGTCTGTCCAAGCCCAGTAGGTTTATATATGTTCCTAGGTATAACTTCATCTAGCCCTTGGCTTGAGCGGCCTCAGGTTCTGTTTCTGGCATCTGCAGGGTCCAACAAAGAATCCTTCGTCGCGGCCTCGGTCTAGTACAACTACCATTCAGGAAAGATCTCCGAACAAGACAGTCAACGGCGGATACTGAAGGCCTTTTGAATAAATGGGCCTTGTGGATTGCTGCTGAAACATAACAAGCAAATACCCATAAATGATCTGTTTGCTCAGTTCGCTTAACACCAGTTCCACATGTGATCCCCAAGATGCTTTGTGCCAAGAAGGTCTCGAACTTATATCATGTTCTTCTAGTTTGCTTCTTTATCAGATCTGTGGGATGCTTTGTCAATGGCGGAGTCGGGCCGACAAAGTATAGGATTTCGGTAACTGTGTAGCCCGAAGTAACAAGAACTAGGTCAGTTGCATTCATCCCGACGATCCCGCGTCGTAATTACTTCACATCTCCAAGGACTGCCGAGGCTTGGAGATCTCGGTCGGATGATCTACTCCCCGGGAGTCGCAACGACTAGGACAGGCATGCTAACCAGAACCAATAAGGAATCAAGGACTTCCCGCGGGAGCCTCCTAGCGGTGAGTGTCAAGCCTCATCGGAGTAGAAGCCTCATTTCGAAGAGCTCTATGCCGGCATTTGCATCTTGATGCCGTCGTACCGTACCCACGAAAGCCACGTACCAGTATCCCGCTAGCGCACAGACTCCCGTACAGATTGAGTTCTAATTGAGGCTGGGTTCACGGACCAATGGGTTTCCTCCTCTGCAGAGACAAGAGTCGCAGTGTTAGAGTTTGAGCATGAGTCAAGCCCAATGCAAGTTGGGGTACACGACATATCTGAAATGCATAACTTTCGTGCATTAGTTTGACAGATAGAATCGATTGAAGGCGCCAATCACGTCTCAGGAATTGCGCACACAACAAACTTCACCTGACTTGACGAGAGAAACTATGGTGATACTATGCTAGTTGGTAACTGTTATCCTAAATGTCCGTCTTCATATTCCCGTCTTTTTGACTGCAAGTCCGAGTAATGTAAATCACTTGTCGTCGACAAGTGAGCACGAGACGGCATCACGGCACGCGCGGTTGTGAATATAAGCCTTCCGGCTTTGATTTCAGGGAGTATCCTGGCAGTTCGAGTGTTCTGATAGAGATATAGGTCGAGGCCGGGGTAAATTTGAGGTAGAATTCAACGAGAGAAGTGTTTTGCAGGCTTGAACTTGGACCTTAACAGCGACATAGACTAGAAGAACAGTAGAGACAAAGCTTTAAGGTAGATAATCTCACTATGAAAAGTGCTATGTGAGCTATATTATAGACGCAATTAGTTAAATAAAAATCAACCTTGTATTAAACTTCTTACTTATATACATTGCTACTATACTAAAATCAACCCGGATTAAAAAAAGATGATATCAAAAGGCTTCAGTCCTATTCTCAATCCTTGTATTTTACGATGTGTGAACGCTGTAAACTCTTCGGACGTTGACCGAGTTAGCCGTTAAAAACCGTTTAACTAAAAGACTATAGACAGCTGAAGCCGTTATTCCTTCATGATATCGACACGTGAGGGCAGTTATTCGCCTCGGCAAAGCAAGCTGAAATAGAATGCTGTATCTGATATCTCATTTTCTGTTTATGCCACTGATTCTGCACAGCATATGCACGTTTAAAATTGTGATAAACAGATAGGTGGCAAAACAACTTAACAGATAATAATTATTCAAAAGAAACTCGGTGTCGATATCTATCCCCGTCATCGACACAAAAGCATCTACCCTGTTTGTGTTTATCTGCAGTAGCGCATCGGATGACCCTTGGTGCAGTCACCCCAAAAGGTTAGGAATGTGGCGGTCATAAGCAGCTCCAGGGGCTCCGGCTAGACCGGCAAGTGATTAGTGTGCCGTGGGCTACTGACTAGCGACTTACGGGCCGCAGCCGCCCGGTACGAGTCCCCCCTCCCCTGTATTCCAACAGGGTTACATGCTATGATGGGCAGGGATCTAGGCGAGTCGCGAGCTCGCAAGTCTAGTCTGTGTAGACTTTAGTGGGAGATGCACGTAACTTTGTTCAGTGAGGTCATTTGCTGGTGATCCTTGCTGGCTGGAGATTAAGCCTCAGGTGCTGGAGACAGACACCTAAGGGCGGCCGCATTGTGAAGAACCTTTGAAGAACATCAGCGGTTACGAGTGGATGCGACAGATCGCAACGGACATCATCTGGGGAAATCCGACTCGTTTGCGAGGATCATTAACAGACTTGGACTTGACGCGCGCGGTGGAGAGCGGAGTTTAGTTTGCAGTGGTAGCCCGACCGAGAAGAGTTTCCACCTTAGTTATGCCATTACCAGGTTTATCCTCATGATCCATTTGCTGCTTATGTGCATTATAAGCGGCAACCACCCAAAAAGAGGGCCTGTATAACCTAGACACGATGCGCGGAAGATTTGTTTCCTCCGCGACCACGCAGGGTTTGTCCGCAGAATAAGCTTTCGGCTTTGGGTCCTGCTCAGCTGTGAACGGAGCAACACATTTAGCGAGCGGTTTCTTTGGAGATGTTTTTGTTTGAGACAAGTGGGGGGAGGGCCCTTTTGCAGTCAGCATGACAAATATGACTGTACTAAACCTGTCAAAAAGGACTCAACAAGTGTCAAAATATGCTGATGAGAAGTGAGCGGGTACAGCACCAGGACATGCTGAAGCGAGAAAACAAAAAGTGCGGAAACCGAGATATCCACTTGAACTGCGAAAACATCGCATTGGAATCCTCAGGCAGTTTGAGAAGGATTTCGGTTACTTATTACAGTGGGGTCAACAGCGTCGATTGACTACAGCAGCCGCATTTTTCTCGCTTATAATTTCTCACAGCCACTAGATTAGAGATAAAGCGAGAGAGAGAGTGCGGCATCGGCGGAGGAAGCCCGGGCCTGAAACAAGCACATCACTCGCATCCAAGCCCGTCTTTAGACTACAGTAGCTCATCTCACTTACTCTTTTTAGTGTCAAAAAAAGAAGACTCGACTGTAAGGCTGAGGCGCCGTTTTGATTCTTCTACAGTCACGCCTCTGTAACCTTGATAACACGCCGCCACATCTCACGCCCTCACCCCTACCCCTTGTTCCAAAACGTTCGTTCATGAGATTACGCATGCAGAGGGCACGTTGTTCAAAGCTAAACAGGTGCCGACTCTACACAACCCCGCGTGCTCGTTAAGGCTTCCAATGGGTGTGTGCCACTTGCGTGTACGTACCATGACAGCTGCAAGAACGTAGTACGCTCGTTCAAAGCTTATGGCCCATCCTGGAACCTAGTAATTGTGGCTGCATGTCCTGTCCCATCCTGTCCTGTCTGTGTTTTTTAAAGGATTCTCTTCTCTCCGCTTTCACGGGACACGGGGATTGTTTGATTTGCTAGGATTTTTCGTCATCGTGGGAGATTTCGCCTGCAAGAAACGCGGGATGCCGCTGACCTTTGACTGCCTGCACGGGGATGACTGGTAGTCGATTCTATCAGATATAGAATAAAGCCGAAGCACCAGTTTTCCTTTCTTCTTCTCACTTTTTTTTGACACATTATACATACTCCATGCCCCATCTCTATCCAGTCTTTTCCAGGATCATCAGGATAACGTTTTCCTTTCTTTTTTTCGCTGCTCCCACTTTAACATACCATACATACACTGCCACCTGCTTACTTGGTCCAAAAGATGGCTGGCGACTTTTCTAACAGAGCACCTTGGAAGCGCTCGGCATGTGATCGCTGCCGCGCACAGAAGCTGCGATGTCACCGAGATTCAGGCCACTCAACAGACGCATGTCTTAGATGCCTCAAATCTGGCATCGAATGTGTCACCAGCAAAGCACGTCCAACAGGTCGTCCCCCCTCAAGACAGGTGCAGCCCACCGTTGTAGTTGAGCAAGGTGATACCAGCTCGTCGTCACACACCACAGACTCGTCACCCTCAACGGGTGGCACAGACATGAGCAACATGATGAACTTTGAGTATGATTTGTCGCTGGACAACATCTTGGATAGCATTGGGATGCAACACTCTGATTTCATTGTCAATGACAATATCCTCGTCGACATCTCCCCCCTGTCGTCGTCCCAATCGACGAGCCAACACAGCGTTGCACAGGCACAGGCACAGACAGTGGACCCCAGCACCATCCAATCGACAGCGTCGTACCAGTTCAACAGCCTACCGAGTACCAGTTCCATGGACTCTGCCTTACCCATAAGAAGCGATCATGTCGAGCTGCTTCTGTCAAGGCTGCATTCCAAGTTGTCTGCCCAGCTCTACTCCATCAGATCGTCGCCATGGGACGTGAAAGGTACCCTGAACCTTTCCTTGGCCCATCAGGGTATTGGCCAAGACTTTGAAAACTGCGAGTCCCATCCACTAGTTCAAGTATCACAAGCTTGCACTGAGCTCGAGAGGCTCTTGTCTGGTCTTCGCGCCCCCGCATCTGCTGAGCATACGCCCTCGTCATTTTCATACACGCCAGCAGTGCCACCGCGATTACGCACAACGCAGCTTCTCATTGCACTTTCGTGCTACATACAAATTGTTTCAATCTATGGTATCATATTCTCAAAAGTATTCGACTACCTCCTCAGCACCTCCAAGACGTCAATTGGCTCATATCAATCATCCCCATTGACTCTCTACATCGGAGGTCTTCCTATTCCTCCCAATGAAACATTATCCGGAAATCTGCTCGTTCACCTCATCGAGCATCAGCTTCACCAAATTGAACAGCTCATGGGCCTGCCCGAGCACTATAGAGTATCATCTAGAGCTAAAGACACTAAAGATGGAGAATTGGGGTTATTCGGGAGTCAGCACAGTCAGTCTCTGCTTAATGCCGCGATACAGTTGGGAGAAGATAGAGACGGGAACCATGACGACATAAGATGCGTCCGGGCATTAAAGGTAGTGATGCGCCAGATTAAAGATTTTTAGACACCTGTTTATAGAAGTTCTGGGGGTTTGTTCAAAAAAATTGCTATAGATTTCTAATAGAGTAAAAACTTACAAGTCTAGAGACTCAGCTGGCTCACGTGCTTGAACTGGTGATTGAACTAGTGGATTTTCTGGTTTTACTGAATCGTCGTGAATAATCATTGTGCCGTGTCCTTTCATCCCGTGGGAGCGTAATCCTGGTTGCCCAGGGCTTTTGTGGTGGTGGTGAGAGATGACTCGTGGCGTCAGCATTGTGTGGGATTCGTCGGTGATCTCGGAAGGGCTGTTTCAGATTATCGAAGAGCAAGAAGACGTTCTCTGGGGAAAAGAAGTGTAAATATTCTCATGGAATAACGAAAATCGTGTCTAATGATTGTCATGACATAATATATTTATACCATAGCCTCCTTTGCTGGACCTCAATCACGTTCACATCATCACGTCTCCATGTGATCTTCATCTCAGTCTCCAAATTCCGTCAACGGGGAGTCTGACTCTCGCTGTATTTTCGCCGAAAATCCGCTCGGAAATTAAGCCAATTTACTCCACTTGGCATTCAGGAACATGTGAGACCAACGGGATTAGCTGAGACCAGCGGCATTCGAGTCTGCTAAACCCGCGGGCATTAGAGGAACCATGCAGCGTAACCCAAACAGGGATATGAGCATGTTCCTGTGACAAATGCGATCTGTCATAATACGTCACAACACCCCAATTCCCGTAAGCAAAATATGCCGAGCAAGGATGAAACAAAACCCTCATAGAGCATTACATTATCAGATTCACGTGTTGTGAGTGCGTCGAGAAGGAATCCTTCAACGGCAACATTCCCAGTCGATGAAATCCTTTTGCTGACTTTACCTGCCGTACTTTTCATTAGTCTTGGATCTGACTACAGCCTCTACTGGTCATACGTGAGCTGCCGCTTATCACCACGCGTGGAGCTGCAAGGTATGTCCAAGGCACAGCAGAGACTCAGCTTCCCAAAAGGGCCATGACCTGACGCTCAAAGCAAGGCATGGCAACACCTGTTTTGGAACACGACTTGCCTGTTTTATCAGATCTCTCTTTTCTGCCCGCTAATCCTAGTTTGGTGGGAGAGGTAGTTAATTCCGCGTATGCAACGCAGCCAAACTCTACCGGTTCATACCGGGATATGCGCACGCCCCCCACTCTACAGAGTTTTGATTCGATTCTGGAAATTCGAATAATATCACCATTTGCCGTAGTTCAGTCGCCAATTGCGCCATACGGACCGAGCCTTCCGATGGCGCATTTCGGCCGAAAAGACAACAGGGTCGACATCCCACGCTAGATATGTAAGTAAACCAGGTTTGAGCGGCATTGGGGGACTCAGCACTAAAAGATGACGGCAGCGCTGTCCCCGAGTAAATGCCGGCACTGAAAGAAGGATCACGATTTCGGAGGAATTGGCATGGCGAGAACTAACGTGTTTGCCAAGGTGTCAGTAGCGGATGATCTGCAGTGCCAAGGTCCAAGTTTATATCGTGACTATCAAGATGCTGACTTGGCAAGACTCGTTGGAACCGATATCGATAAGGGCGGCGGTAGATCAGATTACTGAACTATTTGATGTCCCGGCCTTGCATTAAGGTGATTGACGTTATACTAAGTGAATTGAGTAACGGCTTTTTAAGTTAAGCTTTAAGCTAAAATTAATTGACATGTGTGAAGCCACCATTGGCCAGAACAAGAGGCTCTGCGGATTGATCGAAGAAATGACGATTTATAATTCCCGCGTTAAAAAAAAAAATCAAGATTAAGGCCGATTGCTTTTCTTGAGTCATGGCACTCGTAGTCATTATTCATGCTACCACTTTCACGCCGATCGGCAGCATTCCTTTTACTTCTTTGCCATGTATTCGTGGTCAAAATCCCGTGTATTCAAGATGATCCATGTTACCCTGCACTTGCATCACGCATCAGCTCCGCGGCGCTGCCTTGGTGATACGTGGGGTCTTGCTATGGATAATTTCCGAAATAGTTTCAGAACCGGCATAAGTATTTAATATAAAGTGATCTCGCTTGATACCTGACGGGCTTTGCTGTAAAGTTGCGAAGAGGAAATATGCACATGTCACGGATTCGAAATCAGATGCAACAAGTAAAACACAATCGTTTTTAAAAGCTACCTCTATTCTATATTCATCACCGTCATTTATGCTTCATTCTCCTCTCTAGTACACACTCTCCAAAACGCCTTTTGCGTTCAAGATGGACAGATGAGCCGGGGTAATATCGCTAATCTTACTGCATCCAGCAAGTCCCATACACAGTTTGAACTCGTTGATCAGCAGGTCAAGGGCCAAACCAACACCATTGGAACCGTCATACTACAGCATTAATTAGCTCTTGTATCAGGATTGGAGTTGTAAAACTTACAGCAAGGCCCCAGATGGCGATTCTACCGACGAAGACAAAATCTGCACCGAGGGCAACAGCCTTGAAGATATCAGAGCCACGTCGGAAGCCACCATCGATGGCAATGCGCGTCTTGCCCTTGGCAATAGGTGCAATCTCACGGAGGATGTCGATTGTTGCTGGGGTAGTATCCAGCTGTCGACCGCCGTGATTGGAGATGATGATACCATCAACGCCCTGCTCAATGGCAATTTGGGCATCTAGGGGAGATGTAACTAAATATTTTAGTCAGTATGGAGCTTCAATATTCGAGAAAATTGTGTACTCGCCTCCCTTGACCCAAATCTCCAGGTCAGTCTGGCTTTTCATCCATGCAATCTTCTCTTCCCAAGTGGCACTGGTATCTAGAGTAAGTTAGTAGATGCATGCTCGTTTTTGAGACAAGTTACATACCAAAAGAGAGGTCAGGAATACCGCCACCCAGTCCGCCAGAGCCTGACTGGGTCTGAGCACTCAGGTTGGGAAAGCTAAATCCCGGAGGGACACTGAAACCATTTCGAAGATCATCCAATCTCCTGCCAAACATGGGAGCATCCACTGTCAATACGACAGCTTTATACCCGGCAGCTAGAGCAAGTTGATTAATAAGGTTCTTTAGCGAGATGTAAGTATGAAAACTAACCTTTGGCACGGTTGAGAAGGTTGGTGGTGATCTGCCGATTTTTGAACGGGCTAACCTGAATAGCATAGGGCGTCGATCCATCGGAACTCTGTCCAGATACATCCTCAAGGGTATCATTAGACAAAGCTGACAGAATCATGGGTACATGGCGCGCAGCACAAGCTTTCGACGTTCCAACCTCTCCATCAGCATGCGCAAGACGATGCATCGCCGACGGAGAAACACCGAGAGGCAACGCTGCCTTGGTGCCCCAGAGGGTAGTAGTCATATCAATGTTTGAAACATTACGGAGAACGCGAGGACGAAGTAAGTACCGGTCAAACGCAGCCTCATTACTCGCGAGACTAAGACCGCGTAAGTGTTTCAGGAACCGAAAGTTTAAAAAGGGATTGAGTGTAACTTACGTGATGTTATCCATGGCCCCGCCGTTGTAGTAGTCTGTAAGCATTAGCTGACGATGCCGAGATCGGAGGGCTGTGTTGGTGCGCACCCCTGTACATCTGAGACATCTTGTCCGATGCGGCCTGCTTGAGGTCCTGGATAGAGAAGATTTGCGGTTTGGAGGATGTGGTGTCAGACATCTTGGCGGGTTGGATAGGCAGATTGGTATGAGACATGAATCACGGTGTTTAGTCAGTGAATTACCCAGGTAACATACAACTCGCTGTCATGGGTGCTATTCAGGTTTATATGACAAGTTTTACGAATGCAACATCCAAATGCACTCAACAGATGAACATCTAACAAGTGTATCGTATGTTTAACTCGGTTGCATCGCATTAAATCTTCCGAGACTCAATCATCATATACAGAGTCTCTCCGACGGAGGCCGGCTCAACAGATTGACTTCCGGGGCCGTATTAGCCTCCGAAGACAACCTGCTCAAGTGGGGTCAGGTCATGCAATGTCGGACGTCCGATCTCACCCTGAATCCGGATAAGTCGGGAGACTTCCGTAAGCTAATGCACTAGTCACGACATTAGTCGGAAAGTTATTTTTATCTTTTACATCTAATCAATCAGAGCAGATCTTGCCTTGGAACAGTTACCTTTCTTGTGATGCTGACTCTTATGGCGAAGAACTTTGAAGGATTGCGGCGACGGGTCCCGAACTAAAATTACCAAGTGCTGACATAAGACGATCATAATAATATGATGATATCTGACAGTGTTTTCGTATCTTTGTTTTGTAATAGCATTATGTCATTCTCGATATTGTTGGCTGAAGATACCTAGTTATCAATCGCAAGTAGACAGGCATGTAAGAGCAATATTCCCAATGTGCCATGAAACCATGTAATAAACGACATATCCATAAGGAACAATTTATTCATCTAAATGGCTGATATAAAACTAAATTCAATATCCCCATTGTGTCAACCAAGTGTCGAACCAGGCTGATGATACAGGCTCCATGCAAGCCAAGATAGAACTCTGTGCCAATGTGTTTCCCTTGGACCATTCAAGACCCCGAGATCCCTCTTTTCCAGAATCCAACATCTCAAAGAAAGCCAACAACTTGAGACCACTTTGAGCCCTCCTCGCTGTCTCAGATGCTCCTTCACTGACATCCTTGACTATGGTCTTCTCTGCACCTCGCAGACGGCGGATCCATTCTTGTAGAGGAACGATCTCAAACGTCCCTGAGAACGAAGCTTCAAGATGAGCTTTGAGTGCAGGTAAAATATCTGTCCAGCTGGGTGTTCGGGGGTTCAGTAGATTGTAATAATTCTCTTGTCCGACTACTGTATTAACGGGGACCACGAGTTGTCCAATGATCTCTGTTAGGAGATCAATGGGGATCCAGTCCAGAATGCTTGCAGAGCCAAGATCCAATGGAAGAGCTCGTAGATGCGCGGAAGCATCGATGACCTGAAGGGAATGTTAGTTTAACAGTAGAATGATGGGCAGCGTATGGATACTTACAGCAGGAACCCAATCTCGTCGAGTCCAAATGCTACCCTCGCCAAGAGTCTTGACCGGACCAGCGACTTGGCCAACTCGTAGAACCGAGAGACTCAAGACACCAGATCGCGCAGCCTTGCTGAGCAGGTGCTCAGCTACAAGCTTAGATGAACCATATCCATTGATCGGAGCATCAAATCGAGGAATGCTTGCCTCTGGTACGGGGCCCAAGAGGTCAGATGGCCAGTTCATGGCGGCGCTGATAGACGACACGAAGAAGAAGCGGATCTTATGACGAGCCTCTCGGCAGATATCAACAAGGCTCTGGAGACCGACGAACTGAGGCTCGAAGGAAGAGAGAGGCAGATTGAAGTTGACCTCCCAAGCGTTATCTACAGTCGGTTTTAGCGTCGAGTGAATGGATATGTGAGGTAATGGACTTACGTATGATAGCAGTGGCTTCATTCTTGATCTCCTCAAGATCATCCTGGCTTAAGCCGAGGTTCTCTGAGGCCACATCATAACGGACAAACTTAGCCTTGCTCTGCCAGTTTGGTGAAAGGCCCTTGGACTTGGCTGAGTCTAGTTGACGCTGGAAGGCATCGGCGCTACGGTTCAAGCACCAAACCTTGGTGACCTTGTCGTTATGACAAAGAACATCAAGCAGATACGAACCGATCTCTCCAGTTGTACCTGTGAGAACGATGTGCTCCTTCTCCTCGCGAGGTGGTTGGAAAGCCTGAGCGTACTTGGCAAGCATCTCCCGAGTGACTTCGCTGTGATGAACCTTGTCCTGGGGCCCGTGTTCAAGATGGGACCAGACAGAATGAGCGAGCTGAGAAATGGTCGGGTTGGTATAGATAGTACCCGCTTCTACCTCGATAGGCTGATCGAAGGCAGAACTGAGAAGTCCTGCAAGACGGATGACATGAAGCGAGTCGAAACCTCTGGAGAAGATGTTGTCGTCATCCTTGAGGTCAACCAATCCAGACACGGTTTTAATTGCCTCTCGAATGCCGGAACGGACTACTTTTTCTGTTGTCCCGTTGATGTGAACAGCGGGCTTACCATGACTAGACCTGTCATAGATAGCGTTGATGTCGGCAGTGAATGCTTTCTCTGTCTCATTGCGAGCGAGGGTACCCTTGGGAGTGCGAGGGAACGGAGTTCGAACGATCTTGACAAAGTCACGATGAATCTGAGCGAACGCTGGAAGGGAATTGTTAACTTCTTCAAATGTTGGCCAGACGTTGTGGATGATGGTGTCGTCTGACTTGTCGAGGCTGATCTCGTCGGGATATAGGAGGGCGGCTGTTTGGAAACGGCCACGGCCGGTGAGGTAAGCGGCAGCAATCCATGGATGGCTGATGAGCTTTCCTTCAGCAGCCAGAGGGTTGAACTTCTCTCCGTTGGAGAGGATTATTAGATCATCACGTCTCATCTCGTACTTCCAAAGATCGGGGTGTTTCGGGTGTCGTGAGTACAAGTCCTTCGTCTCCCAGATATCAAGCTCAGGGAACGTCTTGAAGACAGGTTGAGTAGCTGAAAGCTTAGGGTTCTGGACAAACACCAGCTCAGACAGATCTTCCGAGTAAGGACGCATCTCAACACCTGTCCGTGGATGGAAGTAATAGTAAGCCCA
Source organism: Fusarium acutatum (assembly GCA_012932015.1). NCBI lineage: Eukaryota > Fungi > Ascomycota > Sordariomycetes > Hypocreales > Nectriaceae > Fusarium > Fusarium acutatum. The sequence goes on along the minus strand of JAADJF010000088.1, from coordinate 21,490 downwards.
CTCATCAGGATGCGTGACAACGGATGCAAGCCACTGGCCCTCCGTCATGCCCATTGTTTGCATGATGGGTACACGCGGGTGGATCAAGTCGCCGACGGACTGAGGAATAGGCCCTCCAGCTGACGTGATAAACTTGAGTTTCGAGAGCTTCTCCAGCACACGGGGAGACTTGGAGATATCCTGTAGGACACTAGGTGAGATAAATGCTGAGTCGAGTGAGATATGGTCAAGCGCGTCTTCGATAACATGCTGCATGATGGGCCCTACAGACGGGAGAACCACGGTCCAGTTGAAGAAGACGGCTGAGTACAGACCGAGACAGATTCCAGCAACCTAGAATAAGCATATCAGAGCCAAATCTCAGATACAAGAAGACGAGACTTACGTGGAAGAGAGGCATAGCGCACAACTGTCTTGTGCCAGTCCACTCAACGCCAGTTGGCCTCTTTCCATTCGTAGGCTCCATGAGATGAAAACCATCAACAGTCGCAGCTGTCTCAAGATAGACCGGCACCAGTTTAGGCAGACCGGTAGAGCCTGAGGTGTGAAGCAGTGCAAGAACGTCCGACTTTCCTTCATTCCAGGATTTCTGGTAGATATAGGGTTTGGCGGGTGTTGGATCTAGGAGCTGGGCTAATTCAGGAGCTTCAACACTTGGGATCTGGAGGTCTCGGAGAAATCCATGGTGATCCAGGCCAGATGAAGCGATCCAGAACTCACAGCCAGACTGTTTGATCAGTGATACGTGTCCTTCGATACTGTTGCGTGGCGATGAGAGTAACAACTAATTACTTCGTTAGAGAATACCTGGTTGGTAAGATATTTGGGATCTTACTCTATGTCCCAGCTTTGTGGAAGCGATCATCATGATGAAGTATCTCAGGTCATCTGAAGCTCATCAGCAGCTGCCTACAGTAGGATAGCAAAGCCAGCGTACTTTGACCAATGTACGCAATTGTTTTAGATACCGTTGGCGATCCAAGTTGGGACTCGAGCCATCCGCAAAGCCGGTTGATAGAGTTGGCAAAGATCTTGGTGGTGACTTCATCATATCCTTGCGAGGGTTGACCGTTGCGAGGAGTGTAGAAAAGCACGCGGTCAGGCTCGTCCCGTGCAATCTCATCGATTACGACGGGAAGAAGCCTATGTCCGTACGCGGGCAGGTGTGAGATTGAACCCATGGCGTTGGCAGGAGACTTTACAAGAGATGTGAGAGAGAATATTGCTTGCTTTGCTATCTTCTGCATAGAGATATCGAACTGAAAATGGCAGCTATGCAGGGCCTAGCTTAAACACAACGCCTATCGATCCAAAAACACGACTTGGGCCCTATCTTACTTGTACAATCCCTTCTTCTACATGGTGCTGTGCTACTGAATGCTACGCTTCTCGGACCTCGTTTGCAAACCGAGGTTGTTGATATGCATGTTACTTAACAAGCAACCGAACGGAACCTTTTCTCGGTCATATTCCACGATCTTCCAATAAACTCAATCCGTCGTATTCATACTTCGAATCAGCATCGATTATGTGATCAACGCGATTGGTCGTCGGAAGCTTTTGCGGGGACTGGACCGGAGCTGACGTGCATGAGAATCCATGGGGAAGTGTCCGATTCGATTACTCCACTCGGCGGCATTCGGTAACGGAGCTGGACTGAGGATCACGGCCGATCTGACAATACGAAATTTATTCTGAGCCGAGGAAATGCCTTTAAACCGGATCGGAAATGTGTGTCATATTAAAGACCTCTCTCAAACGATATTCTTCTCTGGCCAGGACAACACTAGCAGGCTTTCTCTTTCCTTTTCTCGTGCTTTACATCCTTTCAACAAAAATTGTTCAAAATGGCAGAACAAGTCTTTCAGAACTTTGAGACCCTTCAGCTCCATGCTGGGTATGACTCCCTTGGATATCGTCTCGTCAGACGCTAACCTCAGGCAGATACACACCGGATCCTCACACAAGGTCCACTGCTGTTCCTATCTATGCGACATCTGTTAGTCCTGCCGAAGCAAAAGTTACATCAGGCTCAGCAACTAACTTTTACTTAGAGCTACACTTTCAACGACTCTGCTCATGGCGCGCGTCTTTTCGGCCTCAAAGAGCTCGGCAACATCTACAGTCGTCTTATGAACGTAAGCAACACCGAGCAACCCTCAAGTTCATAAACTGACTTAGCCCTTCAGCCTACTGTAGATGTCTTCGAGAAGCGAATTGCTGCCCTAGAGGGCGGTATTGCCGCTGCTGCCACATCCTCCGGTCAAGCCGCCCAGTTTCTCACCATCGCCACGCTCGCTAAGACCGGTGATAACATAGTTGCCAGCTCGCATCTGTACGGTGGCACATACAACCAGCTCAACGTGCTACTTCCCAGGTTTGGCATCAAGACCAAGTTTGTGAGAAGCGGCAAGCTTGAGGACTATGCTGCTGCTATTGATGACCAGACTCGCGCCATTTATGTTGAGAGCATGAGTAACCCTGATTACGTCGTGCCTGACTTTGAAGGTATTGCCAAGATCGCTCATGAGCACGGTATTCCCCTTGTTGTAAGTTGGTCGTTCATATTTTGTTGAGCAGAGCTGACTTGAGTAAGGTCGACAACACTCTTGGTGCAGGTGGTTACTATATCCGTCCCATTGAGCACGGCGCCGACATTGTTGTCCACTCTGCCACCAAGTGGATTGGCGGTCATGGTACTACCATCGGTGGAGTGATTGTCGACAGCGGCCGCTTCAACTGGAACAAGCACTCCGACCGTTTCCCTGAGATGGTTGAGCCATCGCCCTCTTATCACGGCCTCAAATACTGGGAGGCTTTCGGTCCCGCTACCTTCATCACTCGAATCCGTGTTGAGATGCTTCGAGACATCGGCGCTTGTCTCAGCCCCTTCTCCGCACAGCAACTCCTCCTCGGTATCGAGACTCTCGGTCTTCGAGCGGAGCGCCATGCGCAAAACACAGAGAAGCTAGCCAAGTACTTTGAGTCCAGTCCTAATGTGAGCTGGGTCCTCTGGCCAGGCTCTGAGTCTCACCCAACATACGCCCAGGCCAAGAAGTATCTCACACGAGGATTTGGCGCTATGCTGAGCATTGGTGTCAAGGGAGATGCTTCAGCTGGAAGCAAGGTCGTGGATGGTCTCAAGCTCGTGTCTAACCTTGCCAACGTTGGTGATGCTAAGAGTCTTGCTATTCACCCTTGGTCGACTACACATGAACAGTTATCTGAGGATGAGAGGCTCGCTTCTGGTGTGACGGAGGATATGATTCGTATCTCTGTTGGTATTGAGCATGTGGATGACATCATTGCGGATTTCGAGCAGTCTTTCCAGAAGGCCTATGGATCTTAGTGTCGCGGTAATCATGGTGGACTTTGCAGTCATATAGATGGAAAAGTGGTGGAAAAGGTTGCTATATATGTGAAATTCAATTCGTTGAGGGCAATTCGTATCTACAATCATACACTGTTCGACTCAAATGATGTCACCAGTTTGTTGTGCAATTGAAAATCAGGTATGGGCTTTTGGTCGGACTGTGATGGGGGCTATCCTCTTGCAGATCAAGATTCGCAATGACATGTTAGACTCTAGATGACATGATACGAGATTCCAAGGAATCGGAGATAGCCATCGGTGAGATAGGCCTATTATGTCTTGACATTGTCTATACAGAAGCATTAACAATGGACATCCTGATGAAAGGATTTCCTCACGGGCTATCGAAAGATCTAATAAGTAATGATCGCCTCGTATTTCACTCACACTAGAGCTCTAGCTGCCCATTTTCTCTACCATAAAACGAGATCATAAATACGTGAGGCCCCAGAGCTCTGTCATCTTCACCTCGAACTTCTATTTTCTCATACACTTTTCTGTAGGTATGTTTAGTGATCTCTTGCGCCTCCTCCATCCATGATCAACAAATTGAGTCCAAATCAAACGACAACATGACGGATCCCTTGGACAGCTTACAGAAAAGCCTCATGGCTAACGATAGTGTCCATTGCTCCAAAGATCAGCAAGTACCGGAAGCTACATACCGGACAGCTACATGCATGACCACGATCTAGGGCGTTAGGGCTTGGGCTGGGTGCGTCAGAGAACCGACGATGAAGTGCATACGGAGACCGGAGCTCCACTATAAACTTCCGCCGAGGACCGAAGCCACCGGACAACAACCAATCGGAGAGATATTTGGGACTCCCCACCACCAAATGCATGCCAACCCACTAAAGCATAAGCTTCCGTATTTCTTGTAATTCAGCAGATAAATTGACACCAAAAGTTTACTTGACATTGCGGCCGGACAAATGCGAGAATTAAATCCTTCCGGCATGGACCGTAGAACATGAATGGCAAAGCTGTGGGGTTTGCGGCCGCTATACGGATGTCGGGTCATGGTTCCGGAGGACCTGAAAGGCTCCGAGGTGGCGCTGTGAGCTAGTGCATCATCCACTGATAGTCTCAGAGACAATGCACCCCAGACTTGCAGGGTCGCGAGACAATTGAGCATTATAATAGAGGATAGTGATTGTCGTAATCAAGAACTAACAGTAATTTTGTCAATTTTCAATTGTTTCTCTTTGTATTCGCAATCACAATCATGGGCGGTGAAGTCTCAAACAAGACCTGGATCTTCAAGAAGTCTCCCTCAAGCCTACCAGAGCCAGGCGTCCATACCGCTTTCGAGGATCGACCCTTGAGCCTAGTCGCACCACCCGGCGGTCTGGTCATCAAGCTCCTCACAGCTGGTCTCGACCCCCATCAGAGAGATCGTATGCGAGGAGCTGGCAACGTTGACTACGTTCCCGGCTATGAAGTCAATGAACCCATCACCAACTTCTCCATCGCCAAGGTCATCCGCTCAGACAACGATGCTTTTGAAGAAGGCAGCTTGATCGCCGGTAGTCTGCCTATCGCTGAGTATGGCATCATTCCTAAAGAGCTCATTGATGCTAGAGCTATGGCATCCCCGCTTGTTTGGAAGGTCTCCAACGATTACAACCTTGATGTTAAGCACTATGTTGGTACCCTTGGTCTGGCTGGCATGACTGCTTGGAACTCTTTCTACGGTCTCGTCAAGCCTGTCAAGGGTGAAACAATCTGGGTCAACGCTGCATCAAGCTCTGTTGGGGAAGTCGTTGTTCAACTGGCCAAGATTGAGGGCATGAAAGTCATTGCCAGTGTGAGCTCTGACGACAAGCTCGACTACGTGGTCAATGAGCTTGGTGCAGATGTCGGCTTCAACTACAAAAAGGAACCAGTTGGCAAAGCCCTCAAGCGTCTTGCACCAGATGGGCTAGACGTTGTCTTTGAGAATGTCGGCGGTGATCATTTCCAAGCTGCCATTGAGAACATGAAGTGGTTCGGCCGCATCATCAGCTGCGGAACAGTAGGTCTTCCCTGCGCTTACCCATCTACTACTCACACTATCTAGGCATCCCAGTACAACAAGCCAGTTGAGGAGCAGTATGGAGTCACCAACCTGTCAGAGATCTTCCGCCGACGCATTAAGATCCAGGGCTTCATCTTCTGGGATGACAACATCTACACCGACAACATTGAGAACTTCAAGGCTACTATGCCGAAGTGGGTATCGGAGGGAAAGATCAAGTCGCGGTACACTCAGTTTGAAGGTATTGAGCAGGCTGACAAGGCGTTTTTGTCCATGTTCACCGGTGGAAGCCATGGTAAGACGGTGCTCAAGATTAGCGAGCCTTAGGTGGAGTGCGAATAGTAATGGTATGAGGAAAGGCGAGGGCAGTAGTTAACACGAATCTCTATTTATAAATAAAAAGTAATCTGTCTTTGTGCCCAAGCTCGAGCTCCCCCTCGTAGGAGACTAATTGTGTTGCGTATTGCCGCTCACTCCTAGGGGTGTATGTTCATCTTGACCCCATTCCCATCCCGATACTTATCCAATGCCTTGTTCACAGCATCCGCATCCAAACCTTGAATAACCTCGAAGCTACTTGGACGAAGCTTCCCCTCCTTATACCAACGAGGAACCTCCTCCCAGAATTTCATGGTCAGCTCCGGGTGGATCGGGGATACCCCAAACGCAAGGCGCCGCTCATACCCAGCAACCTTGGACCCTATCTGAGCAGCATCATAGTCTCCAACCGGTCGACGAAGAGTAATCAAGGTCCCCTTTTTCTTGTTTGACAGCGCCGCGACACCGAGCTCTTGATCCAAGCCAGCATTGACCGTGTCAACAGCGTAGATCAGCTCATCTCCTGCAATCGCACGAATCTGCTCCAGCACATCAGGCGCTCTTCGATCGATAAAGTGTGTAGCCCCGATGGCCTTGAGGTTTTCTTCGTTCTGTTTCCCGGCGATCACAATGATATGACCTATTCCTGCCAACTTTGCAAGCTCAACGACAGCTCGCCCCGTGTTGGAGCCACCTCCAATGACCAGAAGGCTGACGCTAGAATAGTCAAATGACTTGGCCTCAGATGCAAAAGGAGCGGGAATTCCATGGCCCGAGGGGGCGAACAAGGCAATAAATGCTGCCAAAACTATAACAGGAATTGTCGATGCCTCGTCATCAGTCAATCCACTGTCGGCTACTCTGCCCACAAACCTCGCATCAACGAGGGCATATTGCTGCGCAGCGTTGAAGTCATTGTTGAAGCCCCCTTCGGCAAACGTATGACCAAAAACATGGTCTCCAAGTGTGAACTTGGCAGAGTGCTCTCCGGTTCCAACAGTCACTACTTCTCCGACTATATCGCTAGCGAGAACGTATGGCATGCTGGTAACGAAGAGGCCATCGTCACGGGTTCTCTGATCGTGGGGGTTTACTAAAATCGAATCAGTCTCAGGTCTTCTCCGTAGGTAGTGAAACATGTTCTCGGAACTTACGGCCAGCAACAAGGACCTTGACCAGTAGCTGGTTCTCGCCGGGCTCTGGGATTGTCCGGTGCCCTAGGGCTAACGGCTTGCCCACCTCCTCAAGTAAAAGAGCTTTTTGAGACATTGTTGTATGAAATCTTAGATTCGTTGAATAGATATGGGGATAGAAACATAGGAAGATGGTGAATTTATAGAATAATAGCATTGTTCATCGTTCACTCATGACTTAGCATGTCACGCCATCGCAACCCGCGAGGCTTTATCAGATTTATCATCTTATTAATTTGCATACCATCTAAAAGCTGATACATATTCCAGAAGGTTTTGATGCCCTGTTCCATCAAAGGCGCGGATGCTAGATCCGTATATCCAGGCCACGTTTACTTTCGGTCTTGATTGGTAAGCGTGCGATGGCAGCAAAACGGACTTCAATTGGCACTCATTTTAGTAAGCAGTCCCGAAAACCACGGTGCGAGATACGTCGCATGGGGTGTTCACTAATCATATACACTCATATTAAGAGTTTTCTTACAGAATTTCTTCACGTACTTTCACTTATGACAAAATGACCCGACGTCGAAATACATGCAGCGGAGCCAACTATTCTGCGCCTAAGTCAAGTGGAGTATCCCAGCAAGCTAATAGCAATCGATTTCCATGTCTCATAATTAAAAGCATGCCCCCGTCGACTGTAACTTATACTTGGGCAGGATGCTTCCTGCTTCATGGCTGTCTTGAGCTTAACAGCAGGCTCCTGATCATGGCTTGGTAGCAGAAAGCGGGAGGGCGGCTGCTTGAGTACCAAAAGGCCGGGTTTGCGAATATGAAATCCAGGACAGAGGTCCGTTTATTTGTTATTTGCAGTTGAGGCTTGTGGCCGATCTTAAATCAGCCCAAAGAACTTAGTTGTCAGAACGTGCAGATGTAAGAGCATTGTCGTATTGTATATAATAGCGGGGTTTTCGGTTCAAAAATACTGAAAGCTCAGTGGCCGACCCATCCATAATGCCAAGCCTTCTGCCTAATGGGCTAAATCATAAGCTCAATATTATCTGACTTATAGTAACCCTACGGCACAGCACGGTTATTTATAACATGGCACTGATTTGCAAAAAGAATTGTCTGACATCAAGCTAACATTGACGATTGAGACACTAGTTTACGATACCTCCCATCGTCACTATCTATGTTGCTGGACGAGCTTGATCTGCCGCTAGACGATGTCGTAGTCATCGATCGGTTGGCGATTGCTGACTATAACGAATCTAACATCCTGCCCCAAGATGAGGTCACTTTGAAGAGATTACATGATTGGCTCAGACCAACCCAGTATGAAGGTGATAGCAGTGAGCTGAAGAAGCATAGTGGCTGTCATTTGGAAGGGACTAGCCAGTGGCTCCTCGACTCGCCCATCTTTCAACAATGGCATGATAGCCGCAATGATGGGATTCTCTGGGTTCGCGGTGTTCCCGGCGCGGGCAAATCCGTCCTTGCCTCAAGACTCATCCATCACCTATCATCCGAAGAATTCCCTGTTCTGTACTTTTTCTTCCGCCATACCATCCAATCCAACCATCGCCCCGAATCTGCCCTCCGCGACTGGCTTGCTCAAGCCTTGCCCTTCAGCCCTCCTCTGCAACTGGCACTCAAGAATCTGATCTTTCGGCCCATATGTCTCGACTTTGTGGACGATCTGTCCTTGGTTGAGCTTTGGCACCTCGTTCGACTTGCCCTCAGAGACATGCCTAGGGCCTACTGCGTTGTCGATGCCCTGGACGAGATGGACAACAATACCCAGGAAAGTTTCTTACAGTTGATTGATCAATTCGGCAACATGCAACCTGACAGACTCAAGCTCATTATTACGAGCCGACCTATCGCGACGATCGAGAAGATGGTGCGAAACTTGAAGCCTTTGGACATTCGCCTAGATAAGAAAGCTATCAATCCCGATATATCTACCTATCTTGAACATCGGCTCGCTACCTCCAAGCTATCGCCTGAGACCAGGATTGCAGTCAAGGATATAGTTTTCAAGAAAGCCGATGGCCTGTTTCTTTATGCCAAGTTGACCATGGACAAAATAGTCGGTCTACAGAACGAACCCGAAGCGGGAATCCTCGAGAGCATTGAAAGAATGCCCGTTAACCTCTCAATTATGTATAAAAATCTCCTCAGGGAGCAAATGGGTCGCATCGGACTCCCAGAAGGACTGCAAATGCTCGTATTGCAACTTGTCACCCACGCCACTCGACCATTGCGTCTTCTTGAGATAACCGACTGTATCAAAGTAACCCAGCCCCAATACGGTCAAGACACCGGTGCTATCAAGAACCATATTCGGACTTGTTGCGGACCCTTACTGGAAGTCCTTCCCGATGAAACTGTTCGCGTTGTTCATCATTCTCTGACTGAGTATCTCTTCGGACTTGACCGATCTCCGGATGATCACGAGATCCCTGTGTTTGAGCCTGGCCCGACACACAACCATCTCGCAAACCTCTGTATATCATATCTTCAATCAGGCAATCTGAACAAGATCAAGTTCCAGGACTTTAGCCGCGTCATTGAAATCGTCATGTCATCGAACCAAGACTTGCCGCCTTTCATGAACTACGCAATCAAAAACTGGTATATTCACGTTAAGGAAGCTACCAGGCGAGATTTTCCGCAGAAGGAAACAAACGACAGAATCTTTTCAATGCTCATGATTCCGAAACATGTTAAGATACTCGCCACCCTGGCAGAGAAACCTCGTTGGGAAAATGGCTTCCAGGGGCACCGAAATCCGGAAGCGCCCCTTGCAACTGAAGTATTAATTTTCTCCATAAAGCTGGGATTGGTCAGTTTCATTGAAAGTCTACTTGAACTTTGTGGCGGGGAAGCACTCAAGTTTCATGGATATTCAGAGACTTCCCCTCCATTGCACCAGGCTGTGGATGACGGAAATCTAGAAATTGTGCGTTTGCTCATTAAACATGGCGCTGAACTGGACGAACACGCCAGCAGAGGATGCACACTACTTCACAGGGCGTTACGGAGAGGCCATGGAACAAAAGGTGAACTGCATACGCTTATCATCGAGAGCCTACTCAAAGCTGGCGCAGATCCGTGGGAGGAGCAGGAGGAAAGCACGAGTGTATCCTATACCAATACGACCTCACCACTTCAGGAGGCCTTTCTAGCCGACGATAAGACAGTTGCTGCGCTGTTTCTACCGTACATCAAGACTCAAGGGCAGGCCAACAAGGCTTTGAGTTGGCTTATCAAGGGCTTCAAGGACCCAAAGGCGATGAGGTCGATATTGGACCTTGGCCTGGCAGACATTAACGATCATGCTGACTCTCCCACGCCTTTGTTCCAGGCATGCCACGAGGTCGATCCCATAATGGTCTCTATACTATTGGAAGCCGGTGCAGATCCAAATATCGGCCAATTGCGCCCGATGTTCGGTGGTTATCGCGATGAAATGGCGGGAGCCAACGTTCTGCACGCCTTGGCAGCACCCTACTGTGCATCGAAAGATCCATTCAAAATCTATAAACGATATTCGGCCTTTCCCAATAAATATCCACCTGATGATGAAGCTGTCCGAGAGTGTTTCCGATTAGTTATCGATGCAGGTGCCGATGTCAACCACGTCGATAACGCAGGGAATACGCCACTTCATCTAGCAGAAATCCCTCTGATGGCGCAACTGCTTCTTGAGGCTGGAGCGGACATCACTGCGATCAACTGTCGTAACAATACGCCGCTTCATGTCGCCCAAAGTCTTGATGTCATGAAGATGATACTCAGCAAGACGGATATCGGCATCAGGGATCGAGAGAGCAAAACAATGTTTTTCCGGTTGCTGGAAGGGCCAGGCGCCAGACGAAGTAGGGAAATCAGATCATTGCAAGGTGCTCTGCAGCTTCTTGATCTTGGGGTTGATGCTCGTGCCGTTGACAGTGAGGGTAGCACTGCGTTGCATTATTTGGCCTCCACAGAAGAAGGGATTGCTAGTCCTGAAGGGCTACAACTTCTTGAGAGATTAATGCGGGACGGAGTAAATCCAAACTTGCATAATTCAAAGGGCGAGGCTGCCATTCACAGGCTGGCCATACACGGTCGACATTCTGGAACTGTGTCGCCTCTGTGTTTGAGGACATTTATCGAGCTTACGAAAGCTGATATCAACGCTGTGGATAGCAAAGGTCAAACACTTCTCTTCAGCAGCATCGACAGGCTTTATGGCAACCTACAGCTTTTGGTGAAGGACTATGTAGGAGGAGATAGATTTGCGCTGGACGACACGGCGAAAAACAGGGATACCAGGAAGGACAAGACCTTCATTTCTGCCATGACCGATTTGGGGGCACGATTTCGACGTTACGGACAAGCAAGGGCGGACATTACTGCACGCTGCAGCTCGAAACTGTCGCAATGACAAGGATTTCAATGTGCTACGCCATCTTATTGAGCTTGGAGCTGATCCCTTCCAAGCTGATCTCGAGGGAAACACAATATGGCATGAAGCAATGCCAAAATATACGGACGAGGCCCACGGGTCACCCTCGCTGGAGACTCTACAAAACATCACAGCTCTGGGTATCGATCCCACAAAAGCTAACAATCAAGGAATCACTCCATTTCATCTCCTCTGCGAGTACAACCAGCCGGTTTCCAAAACCACCTTATTTGGATATCTGCTGCAACAACAGCTTGAAAAAGATGTCAACATGAGGGACTACAATGGAATTACTGCACTTCACATCGTGTCGACCTACTCCACTGACTTGACAATGAGGCTTCTCGAGCTCGGTGCTGATGCAACACTAGTTACCAAGGAGGGAATGAATGTCTTTCATCTCGCATCTCGATGTCGACAAAGCAACACCCTTGGTCTCGTTTTGGATTGGCTCAGAGAACGAACAGCCAAGGAAGAGCTGCAGAACCTGCTCAACCTCAAAGACAACCGCGGTCGGGCCCCGCTATATTACGCTTGTGCCTCTGGTCGCTTCCAGTCTGTCGAGCTTCTCATTAATGGCGGTGCGGTCGTCGAAATGCAGACATACGAAGGCTCTGCATTGAGTGGCTGCGTTTTTATTGAGGAGGAGACCAAGAACTGGCAGGGACTTCGTTCACGGACTCATTCTCCTGATTCGGGTGCCGTGCTTGTTGATGATACGAAACGGCCCAAGAATGTACCAATCGAGGGACGGCTTCAGGAAACTTTGGATCTCGTCATTGGCAACGCCGCTACACCAAACTGGCATCTCCTTGATACGGCCATCGCTGCGGCTGTTGAGATGGCTACGTCTGAGCATCTTCATCCCGCTAAGAAACACCGCCTCTCATATCACCCAAACCATGATTACACCGTAGAGCGTCTCGTACAAGCACGAAAGGCTCTGGGCGTCGGAGACGAGATGCCATGCTCGCCCGAGGTACAACAGTGCTTACGACGACGAGAAGAGATACTCAAGGCGGCCTTCGTCGAGAAGAAATGTGATTGTGGCAAATGCTACAAGTTTCCGCGGCATGTCGGCAATCTCAAGGAATGGAAGTGCTATGACGCTATTCCCAACTACATCAACGAAGTTTCCCCCAGACCTGAAGACTTGCAACCTGTTCTCGTCGACTTCGCAAAAAAGGGCATGGCGAGGCTTCTCGATACTTTGCTTACACCAGAAACAATTCTGGGCCTTGGGAGGACGAAGTATCAGAGCATATCTTCATTGATGTGTGCTGCCTGTGAATCCACAGAGCCTAACATGCCAGTGATCAGGCTTTTAGTATCAAAAGGCCTTGAACTCGGCGAATCTAAACCACCAGAATGTAGCTTTCTTCATGTTCTATCCCGAGCGGGGGAACATCCCTGGTGGCATACAGGCGAGGCACTTCCCTACCTAATAAGGCAAGGTGTGTACCTGGAAACCAGAGACAAAGACGGACTCACGCCCTTGAATGCCAGTTTGGACAACATTGACAAGCCTTTTTGGAGTGCTAAGGCTACAGAGATGCTTCTACAGGCTGGTGCAGATCCCAATAGCGTGGACTATAAAGGCAAATCTTGTCTTGCACGTGTTATTGGTAATAAGACAGTCTTCAAGATGCTGGTCGACCATGGGGCTATTATCGACCACTCCCTGCTCACTTCCGCGATTCTCGCCAAAGATGTTGTCATGGTAGAGGTGATACTGTCCTCTGGTGCAGATCCAAATATCCGCAGACCACCAAGCCCCCCTTCCCCAGATGAAGAGAGACGAAGAGCGCAGATGGGGGTGTATCCCTCTGTCTCTTTTCACGAGATGTACCCTCTCGATATGGTGATTAGCAAGATCGATAGTGAGACTGTAAGCGAGGTCGACTGTGAGGCTTACATTCGTATGATCGAGATGCTACTCAAGTTTGGCGCAGATCCAAATGCTCGTTTCCATGATACAACAGTGGCGCATAAGACACTGGGGAAAGATGCCATCTACAGTATTCCTATGCCGTGGATAAGGCGTGCCAAACCCAGGGCTACTCACAGCATCCGAAGGAAATACTTAGACCTCATTCTCCAACATCCGACTCTAGATGTCAATTTGAGGGACGCTGCGGGTGTTCCATTGCTTCATGCTGCTCTCGATGGAGCTGATGAAAAGACAACTCAAATACTGATCGCTAGAGGCGCCGACGTCTACGCAAGAGATAATTTCGATAGGAATATCTTCCATATAGAATCCACCCTCCTTTCCAAGAAGGATCAATTCGACGATATTGTAGCTCTCGCACCAGGGCTTTTGAATCAGGTTGACAAATGCGGCAGAACACCACTACACTATGCACTGGGCAATAGAGACGAATTTGGATATCTGGGCAGCCTAGAAAAAGTCGAAGCATTTGCCCAAATGCTTATCACTGCAGGATCCAATGTCTGTGCAAAGGATGAAAACGGCGATACACCACTTCATCTTCTTTTGCAGAGAAAATGGGACCTACTCGTGGATGAAGATGGTGGTGAGGTTTGGCAGGGGCCTGTATACCCAATAATGGAGTTACTTCTCTCGAAAGGCGCAGACATCAACGCACGAAACCAAATGGACGAGACACCTATCTTCTCCTTCTTCCGCGAGGGCGATATTCACGTTGACATGTCCAGAGTCTATCCTGACAAGGGCTTTGGCCCGGGTCCGTGTACATACCACTCTCAGTCTGAGCGACAAGCCATGGAAGAAAAGAGACCAGTGCTATGGGCGTTCTTCGAGAAGGTGGGTGTGGACTGGACTGCTGTTAACGCGAAGGGACAGTCTCTGCTCCATGTCGTGGCAAGTCATAAAGATCGAGGAAGCTGTTTCACGAGGCTGGAAAGGCTTAAGCTTTTGATGGGTAAAGGGCTTGATCCTTTGATGGAGGACCGGGAGCATCGAACGGCATTGGATATTGCGGCTGCGAACGGGGCTCATGAGATTATGGAGTTGTTTAAATCAGAGTAGAGGCAATTCTATTCTAATAACCAAGTTAGTAGAGGGTTTTTTCTTATCTGAAATCTAGTAAGAATAAACTTACTCTCAATTGCTTCAGTTTTTGTAAAGGAAATTACGTATTTTATATATCCAACCGGCAATACCGGCAGACTGGTTCGGCTACCAAAGCGTCAAAGCCACTCCGTTCTAGATCATCGATAAAAGGTTAAGATGTCTCCCCACATGGTCGGTCCCACATGCGGAGCCAGATCTTTTGACGTGGTGTAGGAATTATTACCATAAAATACCACTTAACTACCTCATGAAATCGTTCAGCCTCTTCAACAAGACAAACAGTATAGTAAGTCTCCAAGCCGTTGCCTACACTATTCACACTACCTTTTCCATAGAACACATACTAATAATATATATAGCCTGCCAAAATCTCAAGCCCGTTGCCAAAACTACTGTTAGTTAGAGGCAGAACGACCAACATGGAAAATATGACACTTAAGAATCCCATGCATTTGCCGTAGTTTGGCGAAGAGACACAAATAACGTTCTATCACGCGATCTAGACACAAAGCCGTGATGCACTATGTGGAAACGTGACGTATTAGGGTATGCCTCCTTGGCCTCCCAGTTCATGTTGATCTTTACTGCCAAATGTCAGCTGGTATGTTGTGGCGTCTAGTAAGGGCCTTGGTGTAAATGAACTGAAAAGCTTAGAATGAGGTATTTTATAGGAGTTATTATGCTACCCAAAGTGTAGTTTGTGTTTAATTTCAGTCGATACCCTTGACAGCTAAAGCTAGCACTACGAACCCTACCTCCTTGCAGCGTCATCTCCGAAATAAGTATCCAAGCTACAATAAGTATTAGCGGATGTAATTATTTTATCTTGCTGGTGAATCTAGAGAGTTTGTCTTATTTCTGATTGGTCTCTGAAGTTCTAGCCTGCTTAGCGGCATTACCAACTCTGAGCACGTAACTTCCCTAGCCTGGCTATTGGCTTGGGCTAAGAATGTACTACTAAGTAGGCTGCGTAATGTCTTAACTCTATTTTAGCCAGACCTTGAGTTAGTAAAGCTGTCGTCAGGTCAGTGGTTACATATTTTAGAGGGATCACCACTTTTGAGGCTTACACCTTTCAGTCAGCGGCCATTACATTGTAACCTGATTGATACTCAAGATGAAGGAGGGGGATACTCGGGCACCACTCTTATTTGGTGTTGTCCTACCATTACTGCTTCTGACTTTCACTGTTGTGCTTCTACGTGTGTACACTCGAGCTATGTTGCTAAAGCAATTCGGTGCCGACGATATATGGGCTGTATTGTCTATGGTCAGTCCCAGCCTCAACACCATGGACCAAGCCGGGCGCTAAGTATGAGAACAATAGGTTTTTATTACCTCATGTTCATTTTGCATACTGTTAAGTATGATCAAATTCCGTCTCAATATGGGTAAGAAACTAAACTACCAAAAGGCATTAAATATGGATTTGGTAGACATCAAGTATTCCTAACGGAAGAGGATACCAGGAATTGCTTCCAGGTTTGTTTCGAGAAGGTTTGCCTGTTTACCTGCTAATGCCACTCAAAGATGTTTTATGTTAGCCTTGTCCTTTACTTCGTATCCCTAGGTGCAATTAAGACAACGCTCCTCTGCCAATACTACCGCGCATTCGCCACAAACAAGATGAGGACAGTTCTCCTTGTTGCTATGATCTTCGTTTCAGCCTGGAGTATTTCTCAGATATTCCTTAGCATCTTCATTTGCACCCCTATAGCTGCGTTCTGGGACAGAGCTATCCAGGGCAAATGCATTCCGAGAAACCCAATGTGGTACATCACTGCATCTGGGAACATCGCGACGGATATAATGATTATAGTAATTCCTTTGCCTTCGGTGATGAAGCTGAAGCTGGCTCGTCGGCAGCGCTTTGTCCTGCTTGGAGTTTTCTGCATAGGCTTCCTGTAAGTCCTACTCAAGCATTCTTGTCTTGACACCCACTACTAACTATTTACATAGTACTTGTGCCATTTCCATATTTCGAATGTTTTATCTACAAAACCACGAAGACATCACCTGGGTAAACGTCAGGGTAGTGTGTTGGTCATTCGCTGAACTTTGTTGCGCACTGCTATGCGCTTGCGTCCCGACGCTACGACCTCTTTTTTCACGATACTTCCCAACAATGTCTAGCAATAATCGCTGGAGCAAGACATTCGTTATCAATCGACTACCGGAGCTCGACACTTCAAGCCATTGCCACGATACCGATCGACAACACAGACGTCATATACAGGACGATTTGCTTCAAGATAATAGCCGACCAATAAGGATACTGTGCGTGTCTGAGTTCACAGTGACAGAGACAAAGTAGTTGGAAAAGTCAAAACCTGGGGAGAGTCAGAGGGGCGAGGGGGGTTATAGGTGTCTCATGTGTCTACCACCCATCGTCCGGTCGAGACAGCGAGAACTAGGCCAGGCAGATTGCCAGCTACAGATTAGGTATACGCAGTGTCATAGATAGCACTCTGACCGCACCTCAGTACACGATGATAAAGATGTATAGTGATATGCCTACTCCAATATTACAGAGCTGCTCGTTGCATAATATCCGGCAGACTCTCATGCAAAAACCCAATCAACAACCAGTTCAACTGACTCCACTCAATCAAGAACGCATCATGCCCATCATCACTCACAATCTCTCTCAACTTGGCATTTGGCACAGCTCGTGCAATCTGCTCTTGCTCAGCAAGCGTGTACAGCCCATCACTTCGTATTCCCAGCACAAGCGTAGGCTGCTCAATCAGTGAGAGTGCTTCAGTAATGGTCCGTGTTCGACCCCGAGCCAGGTCGTGAGTGTCGAGCTTGTTGGTGAGGGCGATGTAACAGTTGCTGTCGAAGCGGTCGGAGAACTTCTTGGCTTGGTAGCGGAGGTAGGATTGGGCGGCGAAATTGGAGTCGGCGCGGTCAAATGCGACGGGGGTCTCGTCGGCCCCGCCTTGGCTGTGAATTGGTGTACTGTTGCTTGGTAATGTCTTGCTGTCTTGTTTTTGTGCCTTGAACTTGTGTTAGACTCAGCTCTCTCACGAAAATCAGGCACTTACCTTCTTCTTGTTTCCCGTATCGCGCCCAAATCGTCTCTCGAGGGAGTCCCGACTTCGATACGTCAACAACGCCGTCATACGAGCTGCTTCCAGACCAAGAATGGGAGGATCATCAAAACCGTAGCGACCATTCTTGTACTTGACATCGCTCCGAATGGCATGGCGCTGTGCTTCGCCCCAGCCAATGGCCCACGCACTTTGATGACTTGAAGTTGCAGCTGGTACAATACAACGAACGTAGTCTTTACCAAAGAACGCCCATTCGAGAACGTGCATACCACCCATAGAGCCACCTATGACAGCTGCAACTTTTCGAACTCCGAGCTTATCTAGGACCAACTTGTGAAGTCTGCGATACTTAGCTGGTGATTGTGGCTGTCTCAGCAAATATCACTTACCGAACATCATCTCGGATAGTAGTTGACGGAAAGTCAGCCCCGTACCAACCGTCCGAGTAGTCTCCATTCTTGGCTGTCACAGGACTAGCCGTTCCGTATGGACTTCCGAGGCTGTTCATACAGATGACGAAGAACTTGTCTGTATCGAATGCCTTCCCAGGCCCAAGAAGCGGACCCCACCAGTCGCTAACATCTGCACTCCCAGATAGCGCATGACAAATGATCATGACGTTATTGGCCTTTGGTGATAGCTTGCCCCAGCTCATGTATGCAACCGGAACATTTCTCATCTCAACACCGGATTCGAGTGTGAAGTGGGGGACGGTGATGATTTCTCGTCCGGGGACACAATGCGAGAACGGGTTGACGGGCCTGGGAACAGTCTTCTCTGTGTTGAGTTAGTACAAGTCCATTAAGACATGCTGAATCCGAGGTCTTACCATATGGGATACTCTTACCAAGGCCATCATGAAAGGCCGTTGGCAAAGGTGGTGCCGTTGCCGTTGTCGTCATTCTTCGTCTTGATATTACGGACAAATTGCCAGACAAATTGCCAGAGATACTAAGAGAAATGCTTTGGGAACGAGCAAGAATATGTTTTTGAAGTGTCTTCAATGCCTGACGCCGGCTCATGGGGGACAATTGCTTAGTCAGAGGGTAAAAAGGAATATCTTCAGGTGCTGAGTGTTGGTGAGGGCGTACCACAGCAACAGCGTCGGGACAGCCAACTTCAAGAATTTGTCAATGTTTCATGTAAAAGTCGCAATCCAATCTCATATTCGCAAGAGATAGCCCGGTGTAAGTAACTACCCGTGTTATTCTCGAACCTCCGAAGTGGCCAGCCCAACCTCCGATCCTTCGATCCACTTCTGCAAAGCTTCCGTACATCTTCCGATCGACAGAACAAGCTTCTGGAAGACTCAGAGTGGCCCGATATAGAATCACCCTTGCACCTGTGGCTCCGGTAGCCCTGTTCATATCAAGCTTATCAATGCGGTTGCCTTACAGATCTTGGCAAGGCGATCCGAGTGGTTCGGACGGTATGCATCACATACCGCTCACTCGATGGTGAAACAGCGTTGAATAACCTTGGCGAAGAATAAACCGATTTCTGCCGCCACGTACAGTTTACCAAGTCTAGAGAAGACCGGACGAAAGGAAGGGAAGCTTAATAAAAAGGTTGCCTTGGCGAAGGTCTAAAATATTCTCAATTACAGCAACTCACCGACATTCATCTTATTCACTACTTTCTCTCTAAGCATCCTTTAGCCTTCAATTCCGTTCTCTTTCAAAAAAAAAAATCATTTAGCCCCGATCAAGATGAGGTTTCTTTGTCTCCACGGCTATGCCTTCAGCGTAGAGGTTCTCCAGCAACAGATGGAGCCCATCACTGCTCATCTGCCAAGTGACTGGGAGTACGAATTCCTCGAGGCGGGCATGGAACCCACAGAACTGATGCTCCGTAAGTTCCCCCACAATTCTCTCCACCATGTCCGAGGATCTAACAAGGCCAGCAAACCTCAAGCAAGTTCCCAAGCCCAACTACAGCTGGTACAACTTCCCCTACCCCGAAGACGTCGAAGAGGCATATGAGCGTCTTGCCGCTTACGTCGAGTCTGAAGGTCCCTTTGATGGAGTCTGGGGCTTCTCACAGGGTGGTTCTATGGCTGCACTTCTTCTTCTCATGCACCAAGCCGAGCACCCCGATACACCATACCCTTTCAAGATGGCCATTTTCACATCAGCCTTCCTTCCCCACTCCTTCGACAATGGTGTGATCAGCTGGGATCTCACAGAGAAGAACACACTTGAACCTACATACCTCCCTGGACGAATTGATGTTTCTCACGGCAAGAAGCTGGACTGGAAGAAGGATCTTCACACTTCGATTGAGTATGACATGATTAACGCTGTCAAGGATGAACTTGACTTTCCCGTTGATCTCCTCCTTCGATGGAGACCTAGTGATATCCTCGAGAAGATCCCAGTACCTTCTGTCCATATCCGTGGGTTGAAGGACCACTATCCATTCGTCGATGAATCGGTGTACGAGTTGTTTGATCCCGATATGGCGAGAAAGATGACGCATCGTGGGGGACATAACTTCCCCCGATATAACGAGGAGTTGGTGCACTTTGCAGAGTTGATCATCGAGACGGTTGTTTCTCTTCACTAGAGGGTTATGGGTAAGTCTCTGCGTTGCTTCCTCGCACTCTGCTCTGTACGCATGACTGGGAACTGATTGGAGCCGTGCCAGCGGTGCAGTCGCCTCCTCCACCACCTATGCCTCAGTTATTTTTGTCGAGTAAGCCTAACCTATTCATCCTGGTTTGGAATCTTCATCATAGAAGCTACGTTTTACTAATCCAAATTCGCCCGGTAGTTAACCCGTGACAGTGAGGCTTTCTCGCGGAAACGTAGTCCCCAATGGCTTGAACGACACCTCCGACCTAATGTACGGCTTCTTGCGCCAGTTCTTCATCACATTTCCGCAACTGGCTGAGCAGGAATTCTACATCGCTGGCGAATTGTACGAAGGCCCATGTGTCCCTGCCCTTGCACCCTGGACGCGGGGATTGTCTTGTACAGGATTAGGATATATTTCAATAAACTTGCAATGACATCTTAGTGAACTTGGCTAAACCTAGTCTCAACTTATGCTACGCTTTGGGGTAATCAGAGTGTTCACTTGAAATGATACCAATGTGTAATTGAAAGATATAAAGACACAATCTCAATATTTTGTCTGTAGTCTAGGGTAAAATAATCTATCATATCCCATAACAGTTCTGAAACTTTTCGTTTGCAATTTGCCATCCAGCAGCATTAACATAAGAAAAACAACCACTCATCTAGAGAATGATAGGGTCATTCTTGCTCTCATAGAGCTTAAAAAAAAACATCTCATTGTCGGTGCTATGCAGTTTGAGAGAGGGAGGGTTATCGTTGATTAGCTTAACGACGTCCTCGGTCCTGGTCCCCACCCCGAGTTTGCGTGGCCAATTTCGCCAAAACGCACCTGCGCACTGAAAGAGGCTAGTGAGGACAGGTGAGAGTAATAACATAATAGCAACCATGTTGTGTCGGTTCCCGGCCAACCAACCAGTTCCCGGTGATTATCGCAATATACTCGTATCAAGTGGGTACTTGTCTTAAAAAGCCTACCCTGCTAATCTCTCAGTCCCATCTACCTCAGAGTATGCTCTTTAACTGTCACTTTGAGGCGCAAAATGATGCATACGAGCTCCTTCTCAGGTTGCCTGGCCTTACTGGTGCTTCTAGGTGCGATTTGCCAGCAAATCCCATTACAGAGGCCAGTACCATATCTATAAATGCTCTCTTCTTCTTCTTCTTCTTCTTCTTCTTCTTCTTCTTCTTCTTCTTCTTCTCCTTTTCTCTTTCTTGTTCCTCTACTTCTTATATATGCTTATCAGTTGTACTTTCCTGCAGTAGTGCAAGTGCCTCAGGCGAACTGCGCCTGGCCCAGGGTAGTGGTCTGTGTGCTGAACATATAGATAGGGACTCAATAAGGCGATTGGATTACTCGTGGACTGACAGGCTCGCTTAGTTTCAACGTTGTAACTCTGGAACAACTAATACCCGTTTATGTATAGAATGAGGGATTTTTACCCTAATTGTTAAATACTGAAGGGATTTAGAAATTATGTAGTACTGTAAAGT
>JAADJF010000087.1:0-95490 GCA_012932015.1 Fusarium acutatum | reverse complement strand
CCAAGCTTTCTGTCCAGAAAGTTCCTCGTGCGGCAAAGACTTTGCCGGGCTTTTGACTCCCAAGAATGTCATCACATCTCGGCTCATCTAATCGCAATCGCATCGTATCGTTATCGTATCTCATCTCCCCCAATATCATGGCAAGGTGCCACCCTGGCTGGGCTGGGAGCTGGTTGACACCCCACTAACTACCTACTAACCTAGGCACGCCCCTTGATTCTCCTTGACTCAACTTCAACATGCTGATTCACTTCGATGCTTACCTTTCAAGGACAATGACAGACTAGGTTATACCATCGACGTGTCCATCGGTTCATGGAAGAAACGGTCTTTTTGGGAACAGTCCCCCCAATTCCGGCACAACCTGAAGTTGGGCTTGGGGTTTATACTGTCGCCATCACAATCACATATATGAAGAATGGTACCAAGTGACCCTGATCAAGCACATGCCTTGAATATAAGTTATATAAGTCATATAAGTCGTGCCAGTTCACGAGACAACACACTGACCATCGCCATGAGTCAAGCTGGGCATCATAGTGAACGCCACGCATGATAGGCAGTTCCAGAAAACCCTTCGAGAAGAACACCAAGCAGTGATTTGGTTGAGCCAGAGGCGTCAGACAAATGGGAGAACTGCCGACCTAGCGTGTCTTTGATTTTCGGTATCTTGTTTCCCATGATCATGATCATGACAGGAGGAAGCTTTTGGCGAGAACATCACCACACCATACCATGACGCAACTTGTTCCCCGGCAGTCTCCATCACGGTTCATCCATGTCTCTGGGTTCATTTTCTAGCTGCGTTTCCGTCGGGTGATATCTGCATGCTCTAACGGCTGCCTTTCTTTTTCCACGTACGTTTCGTGGCCTAATCGTCCCACGAATGCTGCATTAGCGCGTGGAATTGTATATGGTGGCTGTCGATGTTTGCTTCTTCTTCTTCTTCCGCCCAGGCAGTCCCCTCTGGCATGCGGACATCATTTCGAGGCCAATTTGCTTTTTGCGCATCCCTTTTCAGTTTATCATGACATGATTCTGGTAACCCGTCAAGGGCAGACATTACCATCTTCATCTTCGGCTCCGCACCTCGGAATCGTAACGCAGATCAAGGGCTGGGCCGTCCTTCGCGTTGACTACCGTGGAGCTTCTGGCGCAAGGTCAAAGAGTTGTAAAGTGGACCCTTTGAGGGTCTATTTGGTCTTGTATCGGTCAACACATCTCAAGGGCCCGAGATCATGCACTTGCTGGACTCCAACTTAGTCATGTCGAGTGTTGAGTGCGGTCTATCCATCACCTGTTGGTCTCTCGTGTGACATGAATGGAAATGGAGTAATCGTCAAGGTAGGTGAACCCTTGTTGACATAAATGATATTCTAGTCATGGTCATGCCGTAACTTGCACCTGGGGTTGTGAAACTGAAGTCTGCGTCTTGGTCAACTGGGACAGGTTGCCATCGTGGCCAGAATGCCCGTTTTACTCAACTCGATCTCGGCCAGACGAGGTTCCACGCGTTGGGGACAAGATATGGATACCTTTGTGGAAATCATCTAGCAAATCCATGGGGATGGCAGGATGCTCTGCTGAGAACGACTTGCCCGAGACTATTGATGCTCCGGCTCGTGAGCTGGCCATGGCGTTGATAAGATCAAGCCCCCTGGACCCTTGATTTACTTCTCCTCGGGTAATTGTGTCGATCATTTTGGATGGGTGCTGTGGTTGGCTAGTTTCAACTCAATAGTGAGTTGACTCGCAATTACCTTGGGACAATACAGAGTAGGTCACGTCTAGTTAGTGCCTAAGACTGAGCTGAGACGCTAATTGCTGCATCTCAGATCCCGCACGTACAGTATCCGCACGCATCAGTCAACTGGCTCAACGGCAAGGGCTTTTCTCTCCCTCTCTCAGCCTCAGTCGCTCGTTCTCACCGCTGATGGCGCTGTCGAGAAACGGAGTCATTCACAGCGCTAGAAGGCCCCTAGATCAGCCAAGAGATGATGTGGGAATTTCGAGACAGCGGCTTCGTGACCGATCCAGGATCCTCTGATTCAAGACTCGGATCGAGCGAGGTCCTCTTTCTGGCATCTCAATGGACATTGTTTGGCCCAGTGGGTTGAAGCTGAGATTAGGGCGAACCCCAGCCGCTTCTCCGCGGCACAGCTATACTGAATCGGTGGTGGGTTTCCGAGCAGCGCATATGTGGGCAGCGCTATGGATGCGCACAGCATACATCTACTGTCAATGCACAAAGCATTCAGGTCTAGTTAGGGAGTGCGTGAGAGTGAGTATCAAGGAGAGCGAGCAAGCTCCTGTCGTGGGAAGGGTGAGGCTTACGAGCCGCCAGATTGACCCTGCATGCATCTACAAGCCATGGCCGCCGTGTCTCTGACTTGGCACTTACTTGAGACAAAGCAATGCCGACTATTGCAGATGAGATTGAGCTTCAAAGTCTCCTGCCAGATTGGGATATCATTTGGACTCTATATTCTTAACTGAGCTGAGGTAGCTAACGAAGTACTAACTTACAGTACTTAGATTGGCTCAGTTGAATGATTCTAGCTTCAACATTTCAAGATGCACGAACCATCTCCTCTCGAGAGCGTTGTGCCTCTGCTTTGGTAGTCATGGCAATCTTCTTCATGTGTTTCAACATCAGATCATGAGTAGACTTGCTGGTTGCTTTTTGTCTTTGCCGCTTTGATCCAGTATTATTTGTACGTGCACGATGGCGACGTGGTTGGAAAAACCTTGCTTATTATGCAATATGGCAACGGTGACGGCCGTATAATGGGAATGTGACCGTTTCTCTTCTTGGCTATTCCTTGTTACTTGAGTGGGTAGACTTTGTTTTCTCGTCCCGCGCGGCATGTGAGATCTCGGTCCTTTGATATGATACATGTTGTTTTTTTGTTGGTTGGCAATCTTCATAATATGATATGACATAACAGAGTTGACCGATGGTTGGTGGTTGGTTCAGAGAAGGCTGCTGGAGACTACATGCGTAAGTTATGTGATAGATCGTTGTTTGTCTATGGGTCTGTTTGTCCTTGCGGTGCATTACGTGTGACCTTTTTGAGGTTTCGGTTTCATCATGAGATTGGCGCGCGGTGGTTGAGGACTGGTGTCTAGGGTACCCAGGAACTCTAGGCAAACACAGGCATTTTTAACATGTCACTTTCTCCGTCCTGTATCTCACTGGTCTCCTGTGATTTGGTACAGAAGCTGGCTCTTTACTTGATAGCACGTCAGTGTGAGATCTGGATGGACGCTGTTCCTGGCTAAAGCAACATAGCCCAGCATGTCATTGTTCATGCATGAAGCCATAAGCAGACGTGACAACTCGCAGGCACAATCGTCCCAGAAGTACGCCAGCATACATAAAAACATGGCGAGGAGTGAGATTCAGTTACTTATTTAGGCATAGGGTAACCACCTAACTCATGGACTTTTGAAGTTACAGTTACATATGATCGACCCTCCATAAGTTTTGGGCAAACATGCTGTGGCGGCCAACAAGCCATGGAAACTCACAATAGGTTCGTACATAGTTTGTTCATGATGCAATACAATGCATTAATCACCAGAACCAACATGCGGTACAAAAAGATAACATCTCGGCCGAGGAAGCAAGAGTAGGTTTTAGGGGACTCCCAAGTAAATTCTATAGTGTAAACACTAAACAACGGTAGGCCGAGTTGTAAAGCCACAAGGTAAATATACGGCGAGTCATATGTCGTTGCATATATCACTGTGTCATGACAGTATGTAAAGTGGCTCCAAGCTATAGAATAAGTTAGTATCAACAAAACATGGCCTCCTCAGGTTGACAAGGTTGAGGAACAGAAGGTTTAGAGGCTGCAGTGCCAGTAAAAGCCAATTGGTGCTAAAAAGCCAGGACTTTGTCGTACTGTGATAGACTGAGTATTTGCTTGAGATGATGTGACTACGTTTCATGTACTGAAACAGCGAATGGCGACTGTACTCGACACAGAACAACCTATCCAGATAGCAATGAGAGAGAACACTCAAACGCCGCATGGCGGTCGAGTAGACAGACTATGGCCTCGAATACCTGTACAAGTCACTCACTTTTTGCTGTCAAAACAGTAGAGGGTTACAGAAACAGAAACGAAAACTGATGTATCAAGCAGCGAAGCATTCATTGCTCGCGGTCCATTTCATTGATTATTCGTAGGTATCATTAACCTCCTCTCTTGTTCTTCCTCCCATTCCACTCCGCTTCCTTTTTCATATTGTACAAGATAGATAAAGAGAAGGCTTATTGCTGACGCTTCTCAACACCTTCACGACCAACGTTGCTCAGGTCCACCTCCTCGCCCTTGGTAGCGGGCTCACGGAGACCAGACTGAGCGGCAGAGCCGGTGCCAATGGGGCCCTCCTGCTTGCCAGTGCCGACGTTGACGGTGCGGGCATCAGCGGACTGCCAGTCGGAAGCCTTAGGGGGCTGCTCGGGGAGAGGGAGGTTGGCCTGGGTCTCGGCAATCTTCTGGTCCTTGGATTGTGTCATTTTGATGGGAGGGTTTCTGAGAGTGATTGTTAGTATTTATTCTGATGCAATTCAATATTTTGAATGACACTTTGACTTACTGGATTGGTAGTTTTCGTTGTGACGAAGAACTCGTGTGATGATGTGATGTGATGTGATTTGATGTGGTTGAGTTAAGTTGACAGTTGAGAGTTGGAGATGATGATGTTGAACTGACGAAGCTTCTCAAGGGCCCTTTAATACCTATGCATTCTCATTCACCTTCTCCATAATTACACTCCTCCCCTCCAAGCAAACGCATACGGACGCACAAACTCATCACGATGCCATTTACAATTCTGACGTCAGTGAATCACTGACGTCACAAAAACATCACCGCGCAAAATGCTCCGGCCTCTTCTCCACATCAAAACATCATCTTTGACGTTACATGTTCCACGATGTTTCTGACAGATTCTGCATATCTCAGAGGTATTACTGTACTCGACGACCCACGCTAAGACAGGTCGCGGATCGACGCCCATTCAATATCCCCGGTGAGGAGACTACAGGGATCACGACCAAGGTGATGTTGTCGCTGCTGTCAGGTACCAAGTCCATTCCTTGGTTAGCCTGACTCGGGACCCAAGGAGCACGCGACATATCAACCTTAAACCAAGGCACTCAGCCAGTCAATCGATGGATTCACCAAGCCAAGCAAGTATCTAAACCCGAACCAAAACCGAGGCTGGCACCCAAAACGCCCCAACTGCAATGTCATTGATGCAGTACACAGTGGCTGTAAGCAAAGATCAAAATCCAACATCCACTACCCATCGTGACGTTTCAAACCCCACTACCTCAGACACGATCATGATCAACTCATCCTTAACTCCTCCCTCCTTCAAGCTACTCGTCGATCTGTCTCTGCAGATGTGGGCTTCTCCCCTGCGTCTGGGTTGAGGTAATCTGCGTCTTCGGCAGCTTCGTATTCGCCAATCAAGTCTGCAACAACCTGCCGTGCCTCATCAAACTCGTTGAGGTTCTCGGAAAACGGTGCTGTCTTCTTGTATCCTTCCATAAAGGCATTACGCTTACGCATGCCATCGTACTGCCTTAGAATTCTCTTGAAGAGCTGTAATTATGTGAGCCACTGTGTTGAATGGAGTGAGTAAACTGGAGGTCTTGCATACCGTCGCAATACTTGTGTGGTTGGCGAGCATAAGACCGCTTACACGGTGGCTCATGGGAATGTATGGACTTCTCTTTGTCAGGGCAACTTGAATGCTTGCAGGTCCCCATGGAATGAACGTAGCCAGCCGTCGTTCTCGGATACGAAGCAGACTCTTGTGAACATCCGTCGGATCAACCTCACCCTGAATGACATTGAGAATGGAGATGTAGCAACTTTTCTTGCCGGGAACAGTAGACACCATGCGGTTCTTGGGCTGTAGTAGACGTCGCATCACATCCAACACTGTCGTTTTGCGAACTGTCTTGGCTTGCTCGACTTGGTCACCGGTGAATGGCGTGTAGGCAGTCATGAGGAAATGGCATCGAGGAGTTGGGATGAGGGAGGCTAGGATGCTGACAAGATCATTGTGCATGTAACCGGGGTATCG
The DNA here is from genome assembly GCA_012932015.1 of Fusarium acutatum. NCBI lineage: Eukaryota > Fungi > Ascomycota > Sordariomycetes > Hypocreales > Nectriaceae > Fusarium > Fusarium acutatum. Next base: position 89,382 of record JAADJF010000087.1, on the reverse strand, counting down.
AAGTGTTGTTGTACTGGCAGACATGACAGTAGCAACCTGATAATTGTCAGTCCCCTTGCTTCATCTCACACATCTTCTAGCACTCGTGCTCTCGCTACGTGCATAACATGCAAGATCGAGGTTGCAGCACTCACCAGCTGGTTTGTTTGTTGAAAGGATGGCTCCTGAACATGCAACCTATCGGCAGCAATGTGTGACAAAGCACCATTATCCAAAACGACAACAGAGTCAGCATTTTGCGTCAATCTTCGCATAGATAGGATACTGTTATAAGGATGAACAACAACGTCGCCCGCGTTCGTTGTGTCCGGGAAGACCGAGTACGTTTGGATGATCTTCTTGGGAAACCGATCGTTAAGCCTCTCGAGGAGGAACGATCCAAGACCTGATCCAGTACCGCCGGCAATTGAGTGCAACATCATGAAGCCCTGGGGTATGAAGCGTCAGTAAGCAGGTTTCAGCCGGCCAAGGAAGACTCACCTCAAGAGAGTCACTGCCATCTGCCTCTCGATCAATCATCTCCATGATGTCCTCGTACACCGCCTCACCACTCTGGTAACCATCACCCCAGTTGTTGGCGGCACCAACGCCATCTTTGCCCACGTAAAAGTTCTCGGGGTTATAAATATTTCTGTAAGGTCCAGTCTGGATACCGTTGATGACCTACAGAAGCTGCTTAGCACTTGGTCACCTTGTTATCATGGTCCAAGACGCACCCTCGGTTCCAGATCAATTAGGATAGCTCGAGGAATGTATCTCGTATCGTCGCTCTGGTAGTAAAAGACATCTTTTCGGTCACCGCCTTCAGTCGCAAAGTCTTCTAGGTTTCCATCTTGGCTGATGCCGTGTTCCTGGCAGAGCTGTTGCCAAAACTGGCTTCCAACTGTGTACGAATAGAATCAGCAACGTTCGATTTATCTGTATGCGCCTGGCCGCAAGAGCAAGTCCGAAGATGGCGGCGTAGATGCGGGCATATCGAGGAAGCAGATAATGGTCTGTAGATGGCGGGGGGATGGGTTATAACTAACTGCTGTTGCCGCACTGCCCGGCCTGGATCGTAATGATTTCTCTGAGAATTGATATGTGAGTATCTGAATCAGGTCGTCATCGGCCGGGAGTATTGAACTTACCTGGGCATGTTGTTTAGAGGCTGAAAAGTTGTTGTTTTAGAGCCAAATCTTTTTTCCCTTCGGGCACCGTCTTGGGGAAACTGACGCGACGCGTGCCACACTCGTACCTGCCCTGAGCTTCTCTGCCTCCAGGGCAGCTCCCCTACCACAGGTACGCCTTCCCGCCTGCTGATCCCCGCCCCCGCGTTTCACATGAGCCTTGAGCTCTTGGGCATTTACAATTTTGAGCCTCACTAACCTGAAAGGAAGAGTACCTTACCTCTGCCTTACTCTTCAAGATTACTGACCCAGTAGTGATTTACATGATACCTTCAAGATGGATAGTTTATGCATGTTCCAGTTACTATCCTCTTGATCTGATTTCTTCTTGTTTCATAGCTCAATTACAACTACAACATGACAACTAATAACTTCAAACATCCCATCACTACTGAAACATCAAACTTCTCCCAGGGCCCTCTCAGCATAACTTATTAAAAGCAACTTTTGTATTCCATACACTGATCAAGTCAATCTTTGCCTGCTTGAGCATTCCCACGAAAATCCCAAATGTGACTTTGCCCGCAAAAAGAAGATATAAAACGTCGAATGCTTGACAACGCCCGCAATGCTGCTCCTTGCACCTTACCTTTCTATGTAAGCACCTGATATCAGAGTGTGCTTCTATATACTATTCTCCAGTTCCCTCCACATTACTTCTTGTTATGGACCTTGTTCTTCTCCAAAGCTTCTGCAAGCTCCTTAGCCATGTCCGCCGTCTTGACCTGAATCATCCAAGTTTCAAGTCCATCACCCTTCTCGTTCGACGTGGTCATCTTGACGTACTTCTTGTCAGCCTTGTAAGACATGTCGGCGAGGACTGCTCGGTTCATAGCAATATGTCCACGGGGCTCTGCTCGCAGAAGAAGACGAACAACACTCGTCTCCTTGTGCTTTAGCAGTCGAAGAGCTCCTACACCCTGTACCGACCACGGACTCTGAGACTTGGGCTTCTTGTCATCCGACTTCTCACTGGCAGGCACAAACTTCAACACCTTTGCCCGTACATCATGCATGATATCCTCGTCCTGCTCCAGGTTCTCGGCCAAGTTGACCTGCTCGTGCTTCTCGCCTTCTTCATCGCCTCCGGCGGCTCCTTCGGCTTGGTTCGATGGTTCCGGGGTCCCGCCAGCTGGTGTTGTGGCCAGGCTAGAGCCTCCCCCAAGACTGAACGGTGTGTCTACACCCGTCGCTTTAGTGGGGCGATTTTCCGATGTGGAAAAAGAGGAGACTTACTGGTCCCGGTGGTAGAACCACCAGCAGGCGGTTGAAGGTTGCCGTTCTGGTTGGATCCAAATGTTGGTACTGGGTTTTGCGCTGGCGAGGCTCCTGTGAAGCTGAACCCCGGCGCTCCTGTAGATCCAGACGCCCCTCCAAAAGCGGGAGCATTGTTATTACTGCCTGCTCCGAAGGCTGGGGTCGATGTGGCGTTGCTTGCACCTCCAAATTGGAACGGATTGGAACCTCCAGAAGGTGCGGCGGTGGCCCCAAAGCTGAACATGCCTCCAGGAGCTGACGATGGGATAGAAGCTGCGTTACCTCCATCGTTGCCCGAGGAGAACGGATTATTGAACGATGAAGAGGCAGAGTTTCCTCCGAACTGGAAACCAAACGATCCTCCAGAGTTGGTCGAGTTTGCACCAAAAGACGAGCCTGCATTGTTAGCAGCAGGCGTCGTTGAAGCACCGCCAAACAGAGGTGTAGAAGTGCCTGAGCCACCACCAAATGAGGGAGCAGCAGGACCTGTAGAGGCGCCACCAAAGCTGAAGATGGGTGCGGCCGAAGCCCCAGTGCTTCTACCATCGAATGCCTTCTTGGCCGGTGATGGTCCATCCTGCTTCATGGGACTACCATCAAGCGCAGCTGCACCAGACGACGTAGGCGACTGAGGTGCTCCAAAGAGGGGCTTGTTCGCACCGTTGATCTTATCAGCACCAGCGGAAGGCGCCCCGAAGCTGAAAATGGGGGCCGCAGCAGGCTTGTCTGCCGTAGGAGCAGCATCAGTCTTGGGCGCCGTCGCATCGCCAGAGCTGGGGACACCAAACAAAGGCTTGGCAGTTGATGCCGAGGCATTGCCGAACAGGTTGGTGGCGGTGCTTGTAGGCTTTGCACCAAATAAAGACGTAGCAGTAGTCGATTCTGCACTGGGAGTACCAAAGAGTGAAGTCTTAGCAGCTTCATTGTTAGTGGGTTTGGCACCAAACAATGTAGACGACTGCATCGAGGGACCGCTTGACTCAGCAGGCTTGCTTACGGTACCAAACAGGTTGGTAGTGGGCGGGGGAGTGTTGGACTTCTCATCAGACTTGGTTCCAAATAAGCTTGTAGCAGCAGGCTTTGTAGGCTCTCCAGCCTTAGATGGCTCCGTAGCGGGTTTGGGCGCAAAGAGAGACCCAAAATTTGCCGGAGCCGCTGAAGCCTTAGACTCGAACAGTGACTTCTTGGGGGCCTCATCGTTCTCTTTGTCGGATTCACCTCCCGTCTTGTCAGCCTGGTCCGAGACTGGTGTTGCTTCTTTTTCTGTAGGCTTGTCCTGCTTGGCGGCACCGAATAGGTTAGAAGTGGGAGGCTTCGAGGCGAACAAAGAACTCGTCGGCGCCGAAGTGGCCTTTCCAAACAAGGAGGTAGCTTGGCTTGTGGATGCAGAGCCAGATGGCGCAAATTTGATGGGGGTGGTGCTGGGGTTCCAGGTCTGGTCGACAGGCTTCTCAGCTGCTGTCTCATCCTTCTCCCCAATCCGCACCGGCTGTCCATCATTATCCTTGGTAACTCGGTCAAACAGACTTCGGCCAGGGGTGCTCTCCCTAGTACCAGGTGCACTGGACCCAGCAGCGAGGCCACTGGTAGGGGCAGGCTTCTGTCCGAACAGACCGATGCCAGCCTGAGAAGCTGTGTCGGCGCCGCTAGCTGCCGCACTTGGCTCGTCGCTGTTTCCGGTTGCCTGGCTATCATGCTCAACATCTGAATCGGCCTCACTCTCGGCATCGGCATCAACACCACTGTTCTTGGCCGAGCTTGCATCAGAAAGGTAGCCAAAGATGTTCCCACCAGAAGAAGCGCCAGCAGCACTGCCAGGCTTAGGGTTCTGAAAGATGCTGCGAGCAAGCGAACTACCGCCGCCGTTGGGCTTGTTGAAAGCAAAGGGATTTGGCTTAGCAGCAGCCCCATCATCAGCGGGCTTGGTAGAAGGTTTGAAGGGAGAGGCGGCGGGGGCAGCTGACTTGTTGGCAATCTTCTCGAAGAGAGATTTGGCGGCAGAAGCAGTGCCCTTCTGCATCTTGGAAGGTTGGCTATCAGCCTCATCGCTGACGGAAGCCCTGCGTTTATTCTTGCCTAATGTGGAAGCTGGAGTAGGAACGGGTGCAGGAGTTGGCGCTTCCTGCTCCTGGTCATCTTCTTCACGGTCAGGAGCACGTCGCTTGTTGTTGCTGGAAGAGCCATTCACAGCAGCATCTTTGGTGATATCATCATCGGCCTTACGCTTCTTGGTAGCAGTGGTCTTTGTAGGAGTTGGTTCGGCATTATCTTCCTCTGGCTCAGGGAGACCATGCTCACGACGCCATCTCTTGAGCACATCTTGGGAAGGTTTAACATTCTGGAATTCGTAGAGTCCGTAGCGCAACAGAATAATACTCCTGCTCTTTTCGAACTCCTTTGCAAAGTTGATGACATTAAGCTTCCAATCCTTCTTGGAAAAAATTTCGTTGGCCGCATATTTGAGTCGTCGGAGATCGAGAATACAGAAAAACTGTCGTCGCTGCTCTTCATCGAACTCGGGAGGACAGAGATGCGAGAGGAATTGGTCAGCGTAAATAGAACCCTTGGAGTTCCAACTTTGAGGGATCTTCTTCGTAAGAACCTCGCCAGACAGTTCGGGATCTGGGTCCTCGATACGCATGTGGAACAACTCCTTGGATGTGGTCTTGGAAGCCATACCACGGGGCGTAGCATGTGCAGTCGATTCTCGATAGACACGGTTCGGCTCGGGGGTAGCGCCGGGAGCAAACACCTTCTTCGGGGTGTTCTGAGGGATGCTCGGGGAGAAAGGAGTGATGGAGGAACTATCGGAGGTGGTAGAAGCCCTGAAGATATTACGGGATGTAGAAATGGTAGATCTATTGAGGCTACTGGACGGCGTCTCATCGCGAGTCTTCAATAGCCTCCGTGCTGGCGCACTCTGCGGAACGCCGAGACGGCTGCTCTTTAACGGCGTTGAGACGTAGGCGCGCTTCGCAAAAGGGAGAGCAGGACGCGGCCGAGGCGTGCTCTTGCCAGCCTCGGCGAGTTCGTTATCGCCGGGAATAGAAAAGGTGACCATCTTGCGCGATGGTCGATGGTTGACGAATAGGGTTGAAGGCGGAAAAAGCTTTGTATGATGAAGGGTGATGACAATGGAACCACGATCGAAGGGCCAAGGCCAAAGGGTCGCGTTTTTTTGAACCCGAGAGCGTGCGTCGAGGTAGGTTACGTGACCTGACCAGGTAGCAAAAGGAGAATAGAGAAAGGACAACGGCCAGAAATTGATGAGAAACAGTCAAGGAACAGCTAAAGAAGCCGTCTTTGACGAGAAGCGGTGCGGCGTGATGGATGGCAGCGCAGTCGCATTCAGTCCAGGGTCGCCCTGGGAAACCGTAACGAAAATATGAGAAGAGTTGTACGACGGGGGAGATGTTTTGGCCTGGGGCGCCAGGTGCAGTTCAGGCCTTTTGGCTGGGGGTACTCGTGCTATGAGCGGGCGGCTGATGACCCTCTTTCACGGGTCCTCCACTCTTTAGGTTCAAAAAAAAGTAGCTGTGGGTCTCCCGCCTAGGCTAAGCCAGGCCATAAGGTACCTCCATCAAAATTCTCAAGCACCAAAAACCGGTTGCGACTACATTCGTACGAAACCAAGGCATCCTCAATCATGCAGGTCCCGTGACCGACCTGCATCATGGATTTTCTCAAGACACTGGCTGTTCAGCCAAAGCGGATTTAGGTAAGACGTGCCATATCTCTGATGCAAATCAGCCATTCAATCAACGGATGGGATCGGATGACAACCTGTGAGACTTGGGAGAGCTGATTTCATAATTTGCCCAACTGAAAACATCCATCAGGTTCATCTTCACCATCTAAGAATGCTGTCACTTAGAAGCGAGGAAAAGTCAATCTTTAGTTATCAAATCACCGAATCCCATTGTTGCATCCTGAGCTACCTAGTCCAAACTACCAAAAGAGCGTGTTCTTCTCTCACTGAACATGTTACGAGAAGGTTCGTAGATACCTGGCTATAGCCTTGTCCATAGCTACCCAGTTTGATATCGTCGTCGTCAATAAACGACAGAGGTATGAAAACAGAAGAAATAATACAGAATTGAAAAGAGAGGAAGCAACATTGGCCAAAGTAAAAACGAATAAAGAATCAGATCCACAAACCCCATTCCCATCCTAAGAAATCAAATTTATGCTTACTTGGTGGCAAGTTTCTTCTTTTGCTCCTCCAGATACTCCTCGTCGGAAGCATCCAGGATGTCGTATTCCTCGTCTGTCATGAATCCATCTTCAGAATAGTCCCATTCGTCATCAATGGTTTCTGACTCTTTGGGCTCCTCAACGCCAGAGACAGGCTCAACAGCCTCGTGGATGCTAGCCACAGGTGACTCTTTCTCGAGCTTGGGGAAAATCATCTGGCTCGAGGCTTGGCTATCATTCTCCTGCTTGGGCTCCTCAACAGCTGCGGGCTCCTGCTTCGCCTCCTGCTCGGGCTCGGGCTCGGGCTCGGGCTTGGGCTCCTCCTTCACAATTCGGACATTGACATCACACCACAGTCTGTGACCAAATTTCTCTCCGTCTGGAGTTGTAAGACGCCAGTAAGAGATGACCTTGCCAGGCCGGGCGGGTGTCCGGAGGAGGACAGTAAAGGGAAATTCCTGACCGGGACCAAGAGGAGCATAGCACACGGTAGACTCTGAGGCAGACACAAGCTCGGAGATGCCGGCCGGGTGATTAGAGTCAACATGACCCATGTAATCGCCGCTCACAAATCTGACGGAGCAACCAGCGGGCCAATTCTCCTTGCCATCGTTGCGGAGAGTCCATGTTTGTTCGAACACATGGTTGGGGGGGAGGATAGTACCATCGGGAATGGTCTCGCGAACGAATACACCCTTGAATTCCGCCTTGGGGGTAGGGATGGGCTCGGGAGTAGTAGATTCCTTCTTGATTTCCTTCTTTACCTCAAACTCGTGGGTCTTGACGGAAATCTTGGCTGGAACAGGTTCAGTTGGCTTGACATCAACGATAGTGCGGACAGGGTTGATGGAGTTGCTGGGAACAGTGGGTTCAGTCTCAGTAGACTTGGACGAGCTCTGGTGGTCACCCATTTCAGGCATATCCTGGCCATCCTGGTTCTCGCCAGTTGTCGTAACACTGATATGGCGGACAGGAGTCTTGAACTGAATCAAGGGATGAGTCTTGTTATGAGCGTTAATGGGGCTGGCCTCGCAGTTGGCACAGAAGTCCAGATCATTGCAGATAGCACATTTGTATCGGGTGCCACGGATGTAATTGGGGTACGCCTGGCTTCCGGAGCAGAGAGGTCCATCGCAGCAAATGCCCACATGGACGGCTGCTGGTGCACGAGCCCGGACATCAGTGAGTGGCTCATAGATAGGCGCAAATCGGTGGCCAGGGTGGATGATCTTCACAGACTTGATGCAAGTAGAACAGTAATCCCAGTCAGGACAGTCGAGGCACTTGTGACGGATACCTGTGATGTACTTGTCGCAGCCATCGCAAATGGCGTGGTGCATATGGTTACGGCCTGGACTCATCTTGGCTGCAACATGATGGGGCATCTTGGTTCCCTTGACAGCGGGGGCAAATCCGTGCTTGGGGTGATGGCCGTGCTTGTCCTTAGCGAAGCATGGTTGGCAGAGATCGAAGTCTTCGCAAACGGTGCAATGAAGAAACTCAGCCTCAGGGTGTTCTTGCACACAGCAGTTGCATGTCCGCATGATGCCGAGAGAGGCCCAAGGAGCAGCGAGGGGCTCGAAAATTGGCTTGGACAATTGAAATGTCTGAACGGGAGGTGGGATCTTAGACTCGACCTTGGTCTCAGTGATAGTCTCAACTTTGACCTCCGCCTTGGGCTTAGGCTTAGGGGCGATAGTCTCGGTGGTGCTCTGGACTAGTTGTCCATCAACAGTTGAGCGCTTAATCAACCAGTGATCTCTACCATGGCAGGTGATGCCTTGATCGACGCATGACTGGCAAAGATCAAAGTCTCCGTCGTCACAGGTGGAACAGTGGTAGTGAACATCAGGAATATTGTTTTCGCAGCTGTTGCAACAGACAGCGAAGCCAGGACCAGCGTGAGTGAACATGGCAGGGCATTTGTTCAGTGATGGATCTTCAGTCTTGGGCAGAGAGAATGGGGCTCGTTGATGATTGGTTACTGGGAGAGATTGGGGGATCTGCTTTGGCACCGACTGTCGTTCCATAAGATTAGCAAGCCGGCTCTCAAAATCCAGACGAGCATCCCGACGTTCTCCAATGAGTCTCGCAGCATCACTGAGGAGAGCAGAGTTGTAAGTTCGCGATAGAGGGCTAATACGGACCGGAAGAGTCGTCTCGGGAGATGTGATGATTGATGCTGCGGTTGGTGCAGGAACCTCAGCTGCGGGAGTGGGTGCAGGGCTTGGTTCTTCGGAGGTCTCGTGAGCTTCTTTGGGAGCCTCGTCCATGCCCAGAGGAGAAGAACCGAATGCGGCGGTTTCAAGCTCATCTTCAACGGTGACAGGCTTAGGTACTGTAACCTTCGGCTGTTCTTTGACGGTAACACGAATCTTGAGCTTAGACTTTGCCTTGGCGGCGCGGTAGAGTTGCTTGTAGATGGGGATGTTTTCGGCCTCAAGAAGAACATAAGAGGCAGCAGAATCGGAGTATCGCTCAAATGTAACCTGAGCATCTCCAGGGATGTGCAAGAATGCACGGATCTGATAGCGTGTTAGTTGTTGCTTAATCAATTACTGAATCGCCAACTTCGGTCTCCGTGGTAAGGTGGCGACAGAGAATGGCGAAAACTCTGGAACTGCTCAACGCGAGAGCAGTATTTGTCAACATACATTAGATTCAAGAGTTCTTGGGACCATGTCCCGAAGAGGCATCTTGGTGCGACGAGTGATGCCCTCGAACATCACCTTCACGGTGATGGCATGGTCCAGACCAGCGTTATGCGTGGTGGAAGCCATTTTGGCGATGTTTCCAGGAAGACTGCTAAAAGAAGAGGATGTTAGGATCTCTGTTTATTCTCGTCGTACTCGATCCGCGAAGGACGAGGATGATGAAGAGAAGGGAAGAATGACGATTGCGGATGGTGGAGCCTTACATATGGTAGCCTGGGGCGGTGACGAGGATGTTAATGCTGTTATCGGTGGTCGAGATAACCTAGCAATCGGCGGTGACAAGATGGTCGTCACCCGTCGTGATAATCGGCAACAGACGCTCTAAAAATAAACGATGATGGGCGATAACAGAGAAAGGGTCGCCTGATGATAGATAGGCGCAAGAGTGTTAGAAGGAGGAGAGGAGGTGAGATTGATGGAAGAAAAGAAGAGGAGAAGAGAGGATAAGGAAGAAGTAAGAAGAGAAGCTTCCACTGTACCACTGTACGCGGGTCCTGAGCTGCCTGTAGGTACCTACCTTAGGTGAGGTGAGGTGAGGTGCCCAGGATGCCTGCAGGGGGCGTGCTGCGAATTACTGATGCCAGGGATTTCAGGTAGACACTGACGGGAGGATACTTTTACCTTGGTAACTAACTCTGGCCGCAGACTCAAGGACACATCAGGTACCAAAGAAGGAAAGATACCTTGAGGCTACACTGTCATGCCACGGCAAGCTGCGATGGCTTTTGGTGAGCCCCAAGTAGCGTGGCTGTAGCGCCAGGCGAGTAGCACCGTAGCTCGTAGCGATTGGAACTGGAAAACTCTCTGCACCAGCTGACGGGGGATGATCCGGGCTGGGCTGGGCTGGCTTCGGTACTGAGGGGTCGGTCGATCGGGGTACTTTTTCGGTGTTAGTGCATGACTAGAAGGATGATGTGAGGCCGTCAGTGGACGGTTGGCGATAGACGCAACCCTTGGGGCAAAAGGCAAAAGGCAAAGATCCAATGCAGGCAATACTGATGATGACGAAGTCTAAGCCAGACTAGATACGATACTGAAGAGATGGGTAGGACCGTGAGTCGTAAGGATTGAAATGTACTGGGTAGGACCAGCATACACACAGTTTCTGGGCGAGTCTATCTTGTTCCAGTCATGCATGGATATCCGGATTACCGAATTTTGAGGAGAGTGATTCATAAGTTCACTGGGGGCACTGTTTCGTCTTTTGCTGTGTAACCACAACCACAAGCCCTGTCAGATATTGACACTGAGATCCATTAAAAGGAATTCTATTCGAATAAGGCAGCTATGCGTCAACCTTTTTTGTTTTTTTTTTATGTGTCCTGTGATCGATTGACAAGGGGTGGTTGGTGTTGATACACGATTAATGTACATGGCGAGTATAGTATGGGGACTCTTCATGATAAACTCTATCATGATAACATTTCAACCAGAGGTTTGTTACAGCAACAGTGGCTGCTCGGTTCATTCAATTCAACAGCCTCGGGGGTTTTATTTGGCACTGAACGCAGCAAACAGTCCAGCATCTTCTCTTTTCCTCAGATATCTAGAGGACCTTGGTACTCTATCACGTCTAACACGACTAGGACTAGACACAGCAATCCCGTCCCCTTGGCTCTCTAAAACTCCCCCAGATTGAAAAGAGTGGGGAGCGGGGCCCTTTGTGGAGTGGCGTCTCCACTCTGAAAGAGGGGCCGAAGTCCGATACTTGACTCCTGATAGGGCAAAGGCCTGAAGAGCCTCGTTGACGCCCTGTTCTCCAACCCCAGACGATATCTGTGGTCAGGTACCACATGACGGCAAACACCTTGACGCATACACAACGCCGCTTTCACCTCACCGACGCCGCCGTGAACCGACTCTATTGGATGCTCGTAGGTCACGGACTCGGGGTCAAAGGTCACGATGGTTTCTGGGTCTTGAAGTTTGGGGCCCTGAAGAGAGCAAGCTCCCCACTTCCAGGCTAAGTCAATATGGCCCGATAGCTGAAGTGATGTTTACTGTTTATTCCTCAGTGGGCAGAAGTCGGAATTCTCTCGGCTTACAATGACTGGTTTCAAAGTCCTCTTTTTTGCAATATCAGGGTGAAAAAGTTAAACTAGAACCACAGACCTGGACCGGTTCAGAGACTGGAACACACTAGAACTCCATGAGGTGGCCAAACAAGCTTGTTGGTCAGCTCAGAGCTACGCGTGCTCATTGTCGCCTAGAGGTTGTCGCCTCCTCGAAAAGCTTCAACCTCGGCGATTTAACTGAACTCAATCTTGTTGTTTGATACGGTTGTTCAGTGAAACATGGCAATCGAAAAAAGTGTACCCTTCGATTCAAGGTGAAGAAATAAACACGAGGGAGAGATCATCCGGGCCAGATACACTTGCACTCGATCCACTCACAGAGTGAGCTTGTACCTTGCCTAGGACTCTGCGCATCACAAGCTCTCGTCCCAAGCCGGGGCTAATGACATTCCCGACTCATTCGGACGGTACTTTGTGTCACTTCATGATCAAACATCATCTTGTATATCGGTATCTGAGTTGCGGCTTATCACAACCAAACTCACCTCCAGCCTCTGGACCGTGTAGCTCTCCAATTGATCAGTACAATCAACTCACCAATCACTTACGGCTCGGAGGCTCACAACAAACGTTTCTCTTCCCTCCCTCGCCTCTCCAAACAAAAATCGTCTTACGCGGACCTCAGAGATCTTAGCTGATAAGGGAGAGCTCCATGCACTTACCCGGCTACGCGGTCAGTCTTAATTGCATGAGTCGTCGAATGCCGACTTGAGTATGGCCCCGAGGTACTGCATGAGACAATGGCATCCACCTGTCAAGCTATCAAAATCGACAAGAGAAGCTACACTAGAATAGACTAGCTAATATACACGTATTGACAACTCGTGACTTCACTACCCCATCATTACATCCCCACATTCTTGTTTACTTCTTATTTCCACATCAACTCTTTATTCCTCTACCATGCATGGCATAATTTTAACTCGCTTGGGTCTACGAACCACCTCAATGATGCTCGTAAAAGCATGACATCTTCTGTTCAAGCCATTCAATTATGCCACAACTGGAAATATCAAGAGGTCATTGGAGCCTTGGCAGTTATCTCGATCCCAATTCGGTTGCTCTTGGTCTTCTTGGCTTCACGTGTGCCCGTAAGACGAACGTGGAGAAGCCCGGCTGGTTGGCCAATGCATGCTTCGAGTCTTTCAACTGCCATGATAGTACAGCTCTCGGCTTAGTGAAGTGGAGAAGCACCTAATTCCCCTATTCCCCTCCGTGACATCCATGTGAGCCCTGGTGCATCAAGGTTTTGTCTGTTTGGCTGGGGTAATGAGCAGATCGGCATCTGGTCCGAATATAGTAGCAAATTCATTCAGCTGGATATAGTAGCGGAGGACTCTATTTCACCACTACCTGTTCTATATCTGTAGTTGCCCCGTGGATAAACCAAATAACTGACGGTGTAATTCTTGAGAGTATGTATTGGCTACGAGGGAAAAGCAGAGTCTGTACTGCCTGGAGAGAGAAACGAGCTACTGTGTTGTTCTTGCTGTGTTGCCTTGACCTATCTGACCGAGATGTTGATATGGTTGACTTCATTGAACTATATTTCACCACAAGTAGATTACAAGGGGCACTTCTCGTGAGTTGATTCGATACATCTTCGATATCACCATTGTTTTCCACTACCAATCAAGACCAAAAGCAGACGGAATCAGGTATATAATATGTCATGGACACCAAACGCCATTGCCATGAAAACACAAAACCATGCGTAACCGTCAAGCGCAAAACGTATAACTGTGGATGGGGGAGAATAAATGGATTGCTAGGCAGAAAGGTTAACCAGTAGCAATTCAGCCCCCCAAAAAACCTCCCGTCCAACTCTTGCTCATCCTCCTCCTTCCAATATCCTTGGCCAAGACAAACTCCATCTCCCAACGATAGAAAAAACCTCAATCAGGATACTCTTGCCCATTCAACTCCCATCTGTTAATCCATTCCAGGTAATGATGTCGAGTTCGTAGAGTTAAGATATATAGTAATGCACCCATCTTGTCCCCTCAACCGGAACCATTCAAACAAAATAAAGCCACGCTTCAGGCATGAACTTAACCCCCAATGAATGACTTGACATCAAAGTTATGATTTCTTCCCCCCCCCCCCTCCATCCTCCGATCATGCTCTTAGTTCTTGTGTTTGCCTCTATAAGGCTTTTGTTGTAGAATAGCAGATACTTTTGAGTTTTAGTAGGTATAAAGTCGTAATTGTAGCTATTAAATCGGGTACGAGTAGAAAGCGTTTGGACAAGTGAAGAAAGGGTATCCGGGTATGCCCCAGTTCTACTGCGGATAGTAGACCATGCCGGATGTCTGTTGGGGATAATAGAAGCCGTCAGGGCTGGGTGTCACCATGCCACCCATACCCATGACACTGGGTTGGTAGCCTTGAGGCGCAGGGTAGCCAGAATAATTGGTAACCGGCGGCAGCTGTGACGCGTCGAAGTAGTAAACCATCCCATTCGCTTCTTGAACCACCAGACTGGACCCGGGAGCAGGGGGTGGGCCGTTGTTAGACATCACAGGCTGCTCGGGCTGATTTTGAGGCGTGAAGCTACCAGGAGCACCTGGCTGGTTGGGCACAAATGCCGGTGCAGCACTGGACGGTCCCATATTGGGAGTGTTGTAGTTGGGCGGATAATAGTATCCCTGCTGAGGCTGCGCTTGATATGGCTGCTGGTTGTAGTAAGGTTGCTGGCCATAAGTGTTTGGCTGGAAAGGAGCAGCATGAATGGCTCTCTCAGGAATCTGAGACAAAGGCGTACCAGTAGAATGCTGGGACGGATAAGACGGCTGGCGAGTATGTGATTCTTGAGGCAGGCCATTAGTCATTTGAATAGGCACCTGCTGGTGGAAGGCCTGCTGATAAGCCTGGGGGCCTTGTGTTAAGGTAGGTGACTCGATATCAGCAACAGATATGTTCTTCTGTGGACGAGGCTGATGCATGGGCAGAGCCGAGGTGGGCCGGTTCTCCTGGAAAGCAGGCTTTTGAGGAAGGGGATATGTCTGAGGCGGAGGCAGATCGTTGATTGATGTCTCCAAGGCGTGAGGTCTCTCGACACCAAAGGCAGGATCGGCTGGCCCATAAGCAGAAGCGGGAGCAGCCATTGACGGGACCATTGTGTTCATTGGCATTTCAGGACGAGGAGCAGGAGGTAGTCGAACAACCGGTCGGGTATTCTCAACAGGGATAGGGGGCCGTGAGATAACGGAGCCTGTAGGCGAAAACATGTAATCACGGTCCACGATGGAAGACCGCCTGCTCATTGCCACGCTAGGAGAATACACGCTGCCATAATAACTACCTCCAAAAACACTTGTTCGTCTCGAGAAGCCACCCATAGAGCCAAAGCCAGAACGAGGTTTTCCTCGCATTCGCTGCTGGTTGGGTCGCATAGCCCGGGGGATGAAGATGAAAGATCTGTCAGCGGCAGGGTAGATATATCGAGGAGGATTGTTGGGTAGCGAGATACGGACAGGTTTGTCCCGACGCAGAGGTGGCCGATGATCGGGGAGCTTGGTATACTGTTTCACGGCAAGACGTGGAATGACAACCGGTTCTGTCATAGACGGAAGGGACACTCGGACCTGTGCATTGCCGATATGCTTCTCAGTGGAGAGAGTGCGGTTGATTGGAGTCGGGTTTGGATCACATGTCGGAATGAAGCCATTTCCGTTGGCTGGGCCCTCCTGTTCCACCATGTGTCGAGGGCGTGCTGGAGGTGCGGGCTCTACGACGGTGTCGTGCATATCATGTGCCCATGGAGAGTTGGTCGTAGGGTCTGCAGGCTGGTGCAATTGGCTATGCCTATTAGCATATGGAAGAAGTAAGGAATGGGAAGGCATTATCATACTTAATGGGAGCAAAAGGTCCTCCAATACCACCACGGCCACCTCGACCTCGACCTCGTCCAAAAGGACGAAATCCATTTGCTGCGGGCCCGGCATGTCTGTGGTCATGCATGAAGAAGGCACCACGGTTGGGAACGAAAGCCGGGTCCTCATCTCTCTTGCGTTTGTAATCTTCGTGCTCTTGTCGACGTCTGTTTGCAGGAGCAGCAGGTGGCCTGGCGGATGCCGAGCTCACTACTATGGGGGCAGCAGGGGATTTGCTGGGTGACGGGGCAACAACCTCGTCAAAATGCATCTCCTGTACTGGGGGGGATTGGTCTGTGATGGACAAACCGTGCAGCATCACGTCCGTATCAGTAACAGGCTTGCCGTTCTGGCCGGGGCCGGAACCGGACCCCGACTTATGGCTATGGCTGGCATGCTTGGCAGCGCCATTGACCTTCCTCCTCGCATTCGGGGACGTTGGCGAGGCCTCGTCAATGTTGCTGGTATCGCTATCATCTGCAGGATCATTGTCATCTGTCAGGGAGCCGTCGGTGATGGAATCGTCATCGAGGTCTAGGGTCTCCGGGCCAGCCTCGTCTTCGCCCTCGTCCTCAACACGGCGACGTTGACCGATAAGCTTCCTACGTCGAGGAACAGCGGAAGCCATGATTGCGCAGCGGTGAAGGAGACGGAGGAGCCGACAGAGGGGGCTTCGGAGACTCGATGATATGGATGCGACGGGGTTCGCGGGTCATACGGCGGCGGAGGCCAGAGAGGGAAAGCGATAGAAACGGTGGGATGACGAAACGATCGATGAGTGGTTGATACGCCGAGGGAAACCAGAACCGGCCGGCGGCAGACGATGAAAATAAACCAGAAGCCAGATAATAGATGAAAATAAGTCGTAATGGACAAAAAAGTGCAGCAAGCAAGCAGACGCTAGACGAAGGAACCGATCGAAAACGAGAGAGGGGGGATGACAAGAGATGGAAATCGTTGTCAGCTCTCAGCTGCGAAAGGTTGCAGTTGTAGTAGTAAAAAAAACTGCAAGCACGGGCTTTGTCGTGGATGGAGAGCGAGTCGAGTCGAGGCCAGACCAGACGGGACAGGGAACTGGAAGCCGGGCGAGGAGGGAGAGGCGGCGTGCGGAGGATGTGGAGGTGGAGGAGGGAAAAAGAGGGATAGAGCAAAGGGAAGGGAAGTGTAATGTAAATCTACAGCAAGTAACCTAGAGGATGGGGGATGGATAACCTAGAGGTAGTTCGGTTGGTGGTGGTGATGACTTCTGTCCTGTCCCTGTAAGGTAAGTAAGGATGAATGGTCTGGCTGGGCTGGGCTGGGCTGTCCAGTCCAAGAGAAGATTTGCTAAGGCACTGTAAATCGGATCGCCAGAATCCATCTGTTGGGTCAGGTCCTGGTAGCATGGGTCTCCCCAGTCGATGAGGCCCAGCCCCAGAGACAGGCAGCTCATACGCCGCCTATGAGGTGTCGTGGAGGGAGCTACTGGATTGTTACTGAGCTGATGGGCTTTTCAAGAGCCGAAGTACCGCACAGGCTACTCTCTGGTGTACGGTGACATTGGATGTCAGACCAGTTTCTTCTTCAGATACCCCACCACCAGCTACCTGTCTTAACTTTAGGGTAGGCCTCCACAGTGTATCTACTTCAGGAAATATGAGATGAGCCCAGAGCTTCTGTGTGGATCCTAACAACTATCGTCTATCCAACACGATCAGCTTGATTCAAATCATCACAGCATCAACATCGGGAGCAGAAACATCTTATCAGCAGCTTGGGATTCGATAGGACTTGGGCTCACCGAGCCTGCTTTCATTCCTACTCCTAAACTTCAACAGATGTTACTGGGCAACACACCAAATTTCACCACTACACTCGTCCCGCTTTACCTGCAACCAACTGGAGGCTCAACTTAACGCATTAGGTACGCGACTCACGACTCACGACACGGTCTTGCCGGGGCACCGCAGGATACCATAACATTGGACGAACAACCATCACCTGATGGAAGTCTGTTCTTGGTCTCTGAGTCGCCTTTAGGTTGCCATACTTGCTCTGACTCTTTTGCGAAGGAAAATGCAGCTACAGGCCACACTGCCTTAGGAGAAAGCTCCCCCATTATTTTTGTGACTAGGCGCAGTAAGGTAAGGCAAGGTAAGGCACTACCTTAGTACAGAGGAGGGACTGTAGCTTGGTGTTATTTGGTTGCCCCACGCCAGCTCCTAAGATAAGGCGGTCCAGCTGCACAGTCGCCAGCCGAGCTTCTCATTCTCACATTCAAGACGTTGGACCAGACCAATCAGCATGATCTACCGTTGTCCGTTTCAATTGTTGTGCATATTCTGTACGAATCGGGCAGTTATGCAACAATAACAGACCCTGATCGATTATATGCCGAGATCACAATAGTGGTTACTAAAACTTATCATATGTCTCACTTCGAGCTTATCTTTCTACTCATTGCATAGTTTATTATCATTAACACTCATCGGGTGGTCTCTTGGTACAGGGTATATGTAACACCAAGCTTGGTACATTATGGTGTTATCAATCAATCAGCTCATACATGCAGAGAGTAGATCCTGCACATTGATAACATTTAACATTATTCGAATATGTTATTTGCAATACCTGATGAAAATACCGAATCGGACTTTAAAAGACAAGGGGTTGACTGTACATCTGAAACGCGACAGTACTATCTTACCTAGTACTGAAGTTGGTAAGTTTTTGGGAGAGTCTACTCACTAAGGTAGTGCTCCAGTTTCTTATACCAGAGTTCATTTTGGCCTTTGATGCTTTGTTATAACAAAAGAAAGTAAACCTACAAATCTACTGGAAACCTAAGCGGTTTCCCCGCGTTACGTCATGTACGATATCAAATACCTTCTCGAGACTAGAAAATGTCGTAGAAAACAGTTCTTTACTATCATGATGTGTGGGTCCGACGTAGAAGGCCTGAGAGAATTCAAAATGAAGCATAAGAGAGCGAAGAGTCGTCTCAAAGGGGACCATAAGAAAATGAAAAAGGAAAAGAACCAGAACCAGAACCAGAGTAGCCGGGAGATCAACCTGGGGATTATAGACCAAGGTATCAATTAACCATACACCCCTTGTTGCGCTGGACTAATATCCTGGTAGCACCAAGTGCCCATCAAGAAAGTATTCTCACAAAGTATTAGGTAGCCGCATGAGGTCACATAAAATAACCAAAAATAGCAAGCCTGAATAAAGAAAGTGTATTCTGGTCATACGGGAAAGCAGAGAGCGGCAACACAGACTAATACTAAAGCATAACTGTTTTGGTCACTCAAGAGAAATCCGCGAAGCAATTCTCAGACGCTGTATATAGAGAATGTGTTTGTACATACTACAGTGACAAGCCTTCCGTGAGCTGTACCCATGCATCGTCTCGCCGTTTGAAGCAACAGTAGGAAAGGCCACTCGTTGATCTTGCAAGCTCCAACGCAACGTTCGAAGGGTATATTAACATTTGATGGCAACTGAAGAGAGAAGTCGGCCAGCCATGAGATGGCCAAGGAAAAGAGTTGAACCATTTAAGCGAGGCGAGGCGAGACGAGACGAGACGAGGTTGATACTTCATGGTGTCGTGCATTCGTCTTCTCAGAGGACTTCGTACCTCACTGTGACCTCCAAGATAAAGCAGGCTCTGGAAGCACAGGGCAATTATATACCTCCAAAAGGGCGGGAGTATTGTCCCACCCCGAAAAAGAGACAAATGTTGATATGTAATTAGGTATTCAATACGGACCCTACGGTCACTTTTGCTACACTTGGGCCATTATTTGTGAAATATAGTAAAAAGACTCGCAATTGAGCAAACAAGCAATAGAAATGTATCACCAGGAAGAATGCCAATATCTTCTTAGCAAGAATATCTTCGTGGCGATTGTGCATCATGTGTCAACACTGAGACTCACTCTTCTGCCTCTTCTCTTCAACAACCGTGGGGTTACATTTGCTCTCGTTGTTACTCCGTAGTCAGATAATTAATGTAGGGAAGCTATCCTCATACTATATACAGCCACACGGCAAAGAAGGAACTTGGCCTGAATACAATCAAATCTATTTCATTGCCTTACACCTACTGATAGCCCGAGAATGTATACGAATATCCACCACATGAGGCATATGTTACTTGTCAACCCACAAATCCCCCTCTCCAGTGTTCACCTCAGCCGAGTCTGGCCCAAACTACCTTGGGAAGCCAAGCATAGAACCATCGTCAGAAACCCTGCCATCCAACTGTACCCCATGATTTCAACCATCCTCTTCAAGAACCAATCACAGCATAACGTCGACTGACGCCATCCCCCCTCTATCTTAGCCTCAATCCGGGGTGAAGGGAAGCTCTGTGATATTCGTTTTTTAAAGAGAGAACCGCCGCAATCGCAATTGGGTCACAATGGGAAACTCTCGCTTCTCATTCTCCCCACACATACGGTGATGTAGTCCTTTTAGCTGTCTGAATCTGGCCTAAGCTGGTGGAAAACGACGGCATAAGGTAAGGGTAGTTAGTAGTTAGGTTGCTTTGGCTCCGTGACCTCGGCCGTTTAAATTCACTATCAATGCTTCAGTGGGGAATGGATACCTACCTAGAAAGGCGGGGGGAACTTGCTCTGCTCTATCATGATATTGGGGTTTGAAGCTGACGGAATCACCTCCATAAAGGCTCATTTCTAGTATTACATAACGTAGATCGATAAGTATAGATACGATACAGCTCCCGACTTATCTCTCAAGTTCATGAGACCAATTGATATCAGAGACTAGAAAAGATCCAACCTTATCATGAACAGCTTCCCCTCTTTACAACAACCACTGGGTTTATCTCCAGTGGATCCCACTGCAACGTTGGTAGGAGTTAGAGGGCAGGCAAGAAAACGTAAGACATTCATTCTGATGACAAAAAAACTTAGGTGAGTTTAGCATAACTCGGTGAACGTTTAGTAGGCCTTAGATTAGATATTTTTGGCACCTTGGGTCATCGTCAGAGGTTTTCTTGCTCCTTCCAGGCGGGGGGAGTGACAGAGCCGAGTTCACAGCGGGGTTCCGGCCTGTGCTACCTTAGCCAAGCCCCAAGCGAAGGCGCCAAAAGAGCTCCCTTGTCGAGTTGTCACTCATTGCCCAAAGCCCGTTTTGTCTCCAACAGCGGATCGTCTGCTCATGACCTAATTCTCTAAACCCCCTCCACACTCACTCTCTCAACAATATCCATTCCTCTTGCGCCCAACTCCCTTTGCGCCGAAGATCCTCACCTTTCATAGTCAGTCGATCTCTCCCGGAAACTGCCAGCTTTGGCCCTCGCCATTATCATCATGGCCAACCTCCCATCGCAACATCCCACCCTCTCTCTCCATCTCTCCGACGTCACCCTCACCCCGCTCATCACCTCGGCCTCGTCGCAATCACACCTCGAATCCCTCACAGCTCTCACTTCAAGCGCCCTCTCCTCCCAGACCGCCGCTCAGCGACTCGGCCTCGGTCGCCCCCAACGTCTCATGGTTGAGTACCCTGATCGTGGGCCTGTCGTAATACACTCATATCTTGATCCTCGCGACGCTGCCGCGACCGCCTCTAGCCGCCCGGGTTCAGCGCCTGGGTCAAGCCACGGACCCGACTCTAGAGCACCTCGGTCTGAACCTGCGCCGTCCCATGACGACCCGCGATCCGAGGATGCGGCCCCGTTGCTCGTTGGTGTGGTCGTCGCAGGGTCCGCAGATGAAGCGAGAGAAGCGCGCCGCGCATCAACAAGGTTAGAGCGCGTGGGAAGAGAATTTCAAAGGGAGTGGGCTGCTGAGAGCAGTCAAGAGCGCGCAAACGACGAGGGGCCAGAGTGATCAGGCTACAGAAACACCCACCAGCTGGGGTGCTTGTCGTTCACATGACATGACGAATTACATTTACGAAGCGATATAATGCGATGCTATGCTATGCGATGCGATACCACGAACCAAAGTGAGAGAACGACATAAAAGTGCTTAGCAAGGACGGGATAAAAGTTTTGGCGCCTTGGATTGTCATCTTGTTCTCTGATGATGCAATCGAGTTTCGATGACATGCGTGATGAGACGGAGAAAAGTCATGAGAGTATGGGTTTACGGAGAAAGCCCTCACACAAGAAAACAGTCTTCGAGGAAGATGTATTGGGGAGAAGAGACACGCAAACGCATGATTTGACATTTGGGATGATGATTTCAAGCCAGCAAAAGCTGTCTTGACTACATAGATGATATAATCCCGTGGCAGGCAGATACCACACAACATATCACAGCGCGAAATGGCTCACATAAGTCAAGTTCTTTGTTCTAAAAGATTCAGTTCCATCTTGTAGTACGTGTCTAAGTTGCTATAAATCCACAAAACCTTGCTCCCAAGTCCATCGTCGTCACTTGCATAATCATTCTGTCCGGGCTGATATCCTCCCGGTATTTTTATTCTTATCCTTCGTTTCTTTTTACTCGTTATTATCTTTGATCTAGATGATCTGCTGGAAAGCACGGTTGATGGGGGATCGGATGTTGGGGACGTCCTTCCAGAAGTCTATGGTGGCGACGGCGCGCTTGGCAATGCCCTCAGGGGTGAACTCAAACTTCTATAATAGGGGTTAGTCACATATTTTATCATGTGTAAAATCATCGATCAAACTTGCCTTGTAGACATCCTTGTAGGCACCAGAAGCACCGAATCGGTTGATACCGAACTGCTCGTGAGTGTAACGCTCCCAGCCCATGGTGCTCATGACTTCAATGGAAAGAGAAGGAATGCCGTCGGGAAGGACGGACAGACGGTACTCCTTGTCCTGGAGGTCGAAAGCCTCGAAGCAGGGCATGGAGACGATACGGGCCTTGATGCCCTTGTTATCCTGGAGATACTTGGCAGCATCGACAGCAATGGAAACCTCGGAACCGGTAGCAACCAGGGTGATGTCGGCGCCCTCGACTTCACGCAGGACATAACCGCCCTTGGCGGCCTTCTCGATAGTAGAACCCTCGAGTTGAGGAAGGTTCTGTCGAGACAAAGCAATGATGCTAGGAGAGTGCTTGGCGGTCAAGCAGACGTAGTAAGCACCGCTGGTCTCGTTACCGTCGGCAGGTCGCCAGACGAGGCAGTTGGGGAGAGCACGGAAGTGAGCGAGAGTCTCAATAGGCTGGTGAGTAGGACCATCCTCACCAAGACCAATAGAGTCGTGGGTGGCAACCCAGATGGTGCGAACGCGAGAGAGAGCGGACAGACGGACGGAACCGGCAGCGTATGAGACGAAGTTCAAGAAAGTACCGGAGTAGGGCAGGATGGTGCCGTAGGCAGCGAGACCGTTAAGAATGGCACCCATACCGTGCTCACGGACACCGTAGCGGACATATCGGCCAGAGTAGTCACCGAGACCAGTGGACTTGGGCTGGAAGTCGACAGCCTCCTTCCATCGGGTCAGGTTAGAGCCAGTCAAATCGGCGGAACCGCCGAAGAGCTCGGGAATGACGCTCTCGACCTTGCTGAGGACGGTCTCGGAGAGCTTTCGCGAGGCAATGGCAGGATCAGAGGGGGTATAGACGGGGAGGCTCTTCTCCCAGCCCTCAGGAAGCTCGCCAGACATGCGGCGGACGAGGTCAGCGTGCTCCTTGGGGTACTGCTCCTTGTACTTGGCAAAGAGCTGGTTCCACTCCTGCTCACGAGCGGCACCTTCAGAAGATCGCTTGCCGTAGAAGTCATAGACCTCCTGGGGAACAGCGAAGCTCTCGTCAGGATTGAAGCCCCACTTCTCCTTGAGCTGCTTGATATCATCGGCCTTGAGGGGAGAGCCATGGACACCGTGGGTACCCTGGTTCTTGGAACCGAAACCAATGGTGGTTCGGAGCTGAATGAGGGTAGGCTTGTCAGTGACGGATTGAGCCTCCTTGATGGCAGCCTCGATGCCGGCAAGATCATGGTCACCGTCGTCGACCTTGACGACGTGCCAGCCGTAGGCCTCGTATCGCTTGGGGACATCCTCAGTGAAAGCCACAGCAGTGTCACCGTCAATGGTGATCTTGTTGTCGTCCCAGATGGCAATGAGGTTGCCAAGCTGGAGGTGACCAGCCAGAGAGGAGGCCTCGCTGGAGACACCCTCCATCAAGCAGCCGTCGCCAAGGAAAGTGTAAGTGTAGTTGTTGACAAGAGGGAAACCGTCCTTGTTGAAGACAGCTCCGGTGTGAGCCTGGGCAATGGCCAGACCAACAGCGTTGGAGATACCCTGGCCGAGAGGGCCAGTGGTGACCTCAACACCGGGAGTGTCGTGAGCCTCGGGGTGACCGGGAGTGCGGCTGTCGACGGACTGCAGAATGTGTGAGCAAGCAAAGGTTAGAGCTAGAGAGTGAGCTACATACTCGGAAAGCCTTCAAGTCATCGATGCTGAGATCGTAACCGAAAAGGTGGAGGAGAGCATACTGAAGCATGCAGCCGTGCCCGTTGCTGAGGCGCAAAATAGTCAGTCATGGGCGCATTAGTGACGTGTAGATCAAGACAAAACTTACGAGAGGACGAAGCGGTCACGGTTCAACCAGTCGGGGTTCTTGGGGTTGAAGTTGAGGAACTTGTTGAACAGGACGTGGGCAACGGGGGCCATTCCCCTGTGACGACAATGTCAGTGTGTTGTTCTCATCGCTCAGTTCATCGAAGGGTGGTGAAACTCACATGGGAGCACCAGGGTGTCCCGAGTTGCTGTGAGCGGTCGCATCGGCCTGTTGACAGCTCGTTAGTACTCATGTTGTTCCAGGGGTTCATAGTGAGAGCATTGAGAAGCTGGTAGGCTCAATGGAACACAGCAGATTCAAGCGCAACTGCTATGAGTCCAAGTAATAGAGTTCTCTTGAGAAGACTGTCCTCATCACATTGTTGCGCGTCTCGTGTCTCATCTCTCATAGTAAAATGGCGGGGCAGCCGTGGCGGGGTAACAGCCAATTCAGTTGCGCAGAGCTCAAGAGAAACGACAACAAAGCAAAGTAAAGCAAAGCAAAGTAAAGGGAGGGAAGCTTACCGCAAGGACACGGATGGTGTTGATGGCCTTCTGATCAATCTCGCCGTAACCCATTTTGAATATGTATATGAGTATTTGGTTGTATGGAGGAGAAGAAAGGAAGAGGAAAGGAGGAAAAAAAGAAGAAGAAGGAGAGGGTGAGGTAGAATGACGGAAAGATAAACGGAGCCAGCACCTTGCCTTGCCTTGCCATCCATGCCTTAGTTACCTCACGTCTGACGTCTACCTACGATGCTCCCGTCTTCGCTCTACTAGCACCTGCCTTACAGTACCTTTACAGTGGAGGGTGGAGGGGTCGTGTCATGAATTGTTTAGTGGTCTCCATTTTTCTCTGCCAGCCTTGAGAAAATTCGACCGGGCGATATCCCGCGAAGGTGTTGCTACATGATACGAAATTGAGGTATAGTACATAAGGTACCTAATTACTGATTGATGTCTCCTAGGATATACGATGCTACCGATAGCATTGAATATTAAAGTTCAAGATATTCAGCTCTCACCGAGAAGCAATAGTGAGGCTGCCGGCTCATGGTGACTATACATAGTCCCTCCCCCTCACTCCTCTCATGATGGATGTCTAATGCCCACCTTGGGCGGCCGAAGCTCTACCCAAGACGTCAAAAGTTTCATTGTCTGCTACATAGTACCTTATGTACTGTACATTGTTGAATCAGCCTCCCCAAAACAGGTAAGCCGCCATCTTCACCTTGAGAATCATGACCCAAACTCAGATTCAAGCTCACCAAATACAGAGCGTCCGCTCCCTCCGCTCCCTCCGCCGTCGCCGCCGAAACGAGGTCAGTGTGGCCGGCGACACGCCGAGTGGAGTCCCCCGGTGGGGGACAGTTTTGGGCTGCAGGGGAGGATAAGCCAGCGACGCCAGGGCACCTAGGGTGCCCAGGGTGCCCCTCCCCGCTGTAACTGCAGCTTGCACCTCCCATCTCGTGAGAACTGTTAACACGGGCTGAGGCTTGTTGGCTCGATAATGAATACTAATGCAATTCAATTAGACTTAGTCACGGCTCTAGCTTGCCCAAAGCCCATTCATAAGCACCAGATCTACTACGTGCTCTGGATCGACCCAATAATTAGATTGGCTCTCAGCAACTTCGTTGATTTTGGAGGTCCTCACTTGTGGACCCGACCTATTTCATCAGCATGAATCCCATGGCTTCCAATGGATGGATTGGATCTCCATAGTTAACAGCGGCACTTGGACTTTAAAAGTGGCCATTGGAAAAAATTGGATCCTCGCTGCTGTGACGTCCATTTGGCCACTTCGTCATTGCCAGAAAGATTCTTTTGTTGGCATCTTCTTGGCCATGATATCAAATTTTCATGTCAGCCACAGTGAGGTGGTTGTAAGTAAGGTCAGGTCAGGTAAGGCAAGGTGATAAACACCAGATATTGGCGCCGCTGACTAGCCAAATGATTCCACGCCATATATTTCCCTCAATCCAAAACCGCAATAGCTCTCGCGTTTCGTCTTGAGTCTGAACAAATTAACCGGCCAGAACAGAAATAGGCAAAAAGTATCCAGACGGGCGGACAGTCTAGAAACTCGAGAGACTCAATTGAATTGGTACGCCTAAAAGACACCCCCACGAGGGGTTCTAGAGGGGCAACTCCGATCGCTCCTAGGTGTTGAGTTGTTTCGGATACCATGCCGTACAAATTACTTTAACAGGTGCGCTTATTAATGAGAGGATCAAAGGTCGGATCAGGATCAAAAGTCACGATGTGCTTTATCCGCAAATGATTTGGTTGAGCGAGCTAACCTTAGTGACATATCCGACTTTATTTTGGGGGCAAACCTTTAAATGATGGGGAGCGATAGTCGGAGAGAAGACAACCAAGCTGTTCTCTCATCTTCCGAAAGGTGTGGTAGAGGTAGCACCCTTGAAACCAATGAGGAAAAGGATGAACTATGTTGATGTTTATCAATGATGCCGTAACTGCTGATGAATGATATGATGTTTCTATGTAAGAGCTCTAGGCCCCGAGTAAAACTCTCCGTAGGGGCCGGCCACCATGACCAACTTTCTGTGATAGACAGAATGTGATATGATAATATTCACGAGATTGATTGCTAACACGACACTGCATTATCCAATTCCGTGCCCCGAAGAACCGCCATATCCATCCATCCTCGTCCCTCAAGGGAAGAAATGGAAATATACTCAAGGTAGTGCCTTATTATGTACTACTAGTAACCTTAGGGCAGCCATGATTCCAAAGTGGGGGTTTTCGACCTCATCGGTAAAA
Source organism: Fusarium acutatum (assembly GCA_012932015.1). NCBI lineage: Eukaryota > Fungi > Ascomycota > Sordariomycetes > Hypocreales > Nectriaceae > Fusarium > Fusarium acutatum. The sequence goes on along the minus strand of JAADJF010000087.1, from coordinate 62,820 downwards.
TATGTCCGATCTTTTTCTCCCAGTATCAATCAATCAATCCAACCACCAACCGACGGACGATATCTACGATATTGGTATTACTCACCGAATCAATACAGCCAATGAGCTAGTGCCAGGTGCAAGGGAAGAGAAATGGTCAAGAAAACGGGCCCCTCCAAGAAGACAGCTCCTTCAAAGCAAAGTTCGAGTTCAAAGCAGAGCTCCAAGAAATCATCTGCCCCGCTAGAAACCTCTTCACCAGCTCTACAAAGCGAAGAGCAGCAGCAGCGTCTTCTCAATATCTTCTCGAGTGCTTTCAACAATGTTCTGACTTCAGCTGATTTCTCAAGGTTGCTTCAGGAGATAAAGCAAGCCTTGTTTAATCGAGAATTTGCTGCCGCTTTCGGGAGAGAAGACTACCTCGAAGCCTATGCTGCTCGATGGAGCCCCACACGAGCATTATGCTATGCTGCCGTGTTTCTCAGTATCAAGAAGCACCTTGACGGGATTCTGATTGCCAAGGAAGAGACGAAGGATGACACAAATATCACCAAGGAGCGCTCAGTATCACATAAAGAGATCACTGGGTCAACACAGGATGATGCAAATGACAAGCCTGAAGGGACTGAACTAGAAATCTTCCAGGATCTTAAACTTGACAGTACCTCTACTCGATGCAATGCCGCTCTTCGAATGTTGTCTGTAGGCGGCTGTGCAGCTGAGCACGTTGCCTTTGCCTCTTATCTCCAGACAACGGCTACAGATGGTCATCTAACTCTTCTCGATTCGGGCCCATGGACAACGGCCATTTCTCTTCTCGAATCCAGCACCGTCAATCCCCCGCCTATTTCAAAATATGCATCCACAGCACGCCAGGCGGCCAATCACCCACTGCTGGGAAAGAATCAACTTTCACTGGACGTGGTCCAGCGAGATGTCCTGGATCTTGACATTGACTCTCTTTCAGCGCAATGTGCCAATGGCAGAGTACCTATCATCTTGACTCTTCTCTTCACACTCAATGAGCTGTATGCAACAGCAGGTATCGGCAAGACGACCAAGTTTCTCAAGAATCTTGGGCAGGTCCTGGCATCTGATAGCTTGGTCCTTGTAGTGGACAGCCCAGGAAGCTACTCCGAGGCAGCTTTGGGTAAAGAGAAGAAGAGATACCCTATGCAGTGGCTTCTCGACCACACCCTCATAGAAACCGAAACGCCTGGATACTCCTGGGAAAAGCTACAGTCGGACGACTCCATCTGGTTTCGTCTACCAGAAGGCTTGTCTTATCCAATCCCGCTGGAGAATATGCGCTACCAGATGCACTTGTACCGCTTACAAAAGCCATGATTGAGAAAACACCAGCTGGAGAATTATCGTGATATCTATGGTTTGCATTATTTATGACGTATTATATGGGGATAGATCGTTTATGCTGTTTCTGTGATGACGGGATCTATCAAGCCCACACCATCTTCTTGAGTGAGTGTCCTAGCTGTTCTAACAGTCCTGTGTTCTTCTTGGCCTCCTCTAGAGAAATGATGGGGCCGGTCTCGATAAGCCTCTTCCTCTCTTCGCCCGGATGCTCCGCCTGTCTCTCCAGCGCCAGTCGCTCAATGTCACCGCAAATGGTGGAAACCTGCTGAGTCTCTGTCTGCTTAGGACCATCATCGCCCACAATAGCGACAGAGGAATCCGCATTTGTCGCCTTGAAGACCAGACGGCGAATGCTCGCTGACGAAGAAGATGAGGATTTGCTGGTAAGCAAGTTGGCTAGGCTGGCGGGAATGCTGGCATCCTTTTGTTCGGTAGCATTCTCCTTACCTGTCATCTCGCCGCGACTTGAAAAGGTTCGCGTGTTGGTCCGGCGAATGTCACTCTTACCAGGGCTATATGTCACCACAAAGCCGGCATTCCTAATCTCGTCGATGTGAGAAAGGGAGATGGTGGATGTAATATAAGTGCCGTACTTGATGCCTGTGATGCTATCGAGCTCGACACGCTCAAAGGAGGATACCTTGTCAGACTTCCAGTCAAAACGGCATGAATAGAGAGCTGCATCTGTCAACAACAGAACAACCTCTTCGAGTGGCCAGGACTTGATAGCACCAGGTGTAGTAGGACTCAAGAGAACCCAGCCGCCGTGGAACTCTTCCTTCTCATCGGCTATAACTCGCTTCTGGCATAGTTCGACGGCCAGTTCTCTCATCTTGATAACGGATACCGCTGGATCCTTCGTCATCATGTCACTCTCAAACTCTTCGAAGATTTTGGCTGTTACGTTGCCGAGGAGGAAATCAATGGCTGCTTGGCTGAAGTAGTCGTTGACCATGCTGACTTGGTTAGCAAGAGGTTGAGCCATCAAGAAGGGGGAATTGGAATACATACCCACTATAGTATCTAGCAAGACCGAGGCCCAAATCGTTCAGCGCACCACGATAATCTCTCTTCCGTGTTCTTGTGTAGTCGCCCTTCATTGCTGCTGTCGATGCGTACTGTTTTGACACAGCGTCGCCATTGTCCGCCCAGAGGGTGTTGAACCAAGCAGTGACTTGATCAGACTGCGCACTCATGTCAAAGCCTTCCTCCTTGAGTTGAACTTCCAGCATATGCTTTGCGAATGAGCTCTGGCAGACGTTGGTTCGGTCAAGGCAGTCCATACAGTTGGTTCGGAAAACACCCTGCTGTCGAGCCAATTGCTTTCCGTCCTCTTGAATAGTGCTTCCAAAGCTCTCGATCTTGTCCCTCAACTGGTCTAACAGCATGCTGACATTCTCAAACTTCATGCCTCTACAAGCAGCATGAAAATCAAACCATTCGAAAGGTATCTTCTGATCTTCGCTGGCATTCTTGTTAATTTCTTCCACGGCTGTCTCATATGCAGAACCGATGATGGACTCGACCCCATGTTTTTCGACGAGATTGATTATCTGCAAGTGGCCATAATTCCTGGAAAGACTTTCGAAATGACTGCGGCACGCAGCTTGATTGGCCTCCTCAGAGTGTTGCCGAATAGGAGTAGGTTTGAAAGCATATGGCGACTGTGTGAAGAATAGGGGAATACTTCCCCTGACCTGTAGAAAGGAGTATATCCTTGAAGATGGGTCCCACGTTGGTGTGGAAAGAAGCTGTTCGGTTTCAACCATGTTCGCAACAAAACCATCCTGATCAATGCCACGACGCAGATACCGCAAGCCAGCTCGTTTTGTGGACCGGCGCGATATCACAGTGATTAGATACTTTCTCTCCGAAGAACGAAGGTCTATGGATGCCCTGGAACTCAGTATTTGTGGAGAGGCTGGCAACTCTTTCGAAGATGAAAGATTAGAGAGTTCGACGGAATCCTTGCCGGTATCATCGCTCTGGGGAGGCTGACTATCGACGATGAAGGTCCTCTGTCCAACAAATCCTTGAATCAACGGCAGTGCCAGGGAATCTTGTCCGCTTGATAGGAAAGGTTTCAGGAGATTCCGGTTCCAAAAGAAGACCTCGTCTGCCTGGCTGTGGAGAGGGCGCTCGCTGTTTGGGGGTATCGACCCGTCACTGAGAGAGCGAGTGAGGTCGACGTCGTAAGAGAAGTAGAAACTCCGCGATGAACCAAAGAGAACATGGGCGGTTCGCAAAAGTTTTGGCAATAATTCGGGCTCCTTGGGCACGACCTTATCGAGCCCCTCTTGCGTATCCTCTGAGGGTGACTCAGTCGCAGGAGCATTATTTTCTGGAACGCTGGATGAATTGCTCAAACCCATATTCCTCTTTTGATCTAGAGTCCAGCCACTTCGACTGAACCAACGTTGGGCAAACCGCCCGTAGCTGCCCCTCCTGCGAATGACATCTTCAGCGACGCGGCTTCTAGCCGACCCAGGTCTTGCATCTTCGTCCTCCACAACGGCGTCTTCTACTTCGTCTGACGTTCTTGAGGGCATTTCAACATCTTCATCGCTGCTATCACTCTCGTTCCCTGAGTCTTGTGCTTGGCGTGATAGGTGGCCCGAGGTCCTCCTTATTGATTCTTCAGCACTGGCCTTGGATGTGCATGGTGTAAGGGCGACTTCGGTAACGACATAGATGGGGTGGCCACAGATGTGTGCGACTTGCTGGCGCCGTGTGATGGTAACAAGATAATTTAACTTCGAGACTGCAATAATGCCTACAGTTGTCGCGTCCGTCAGTCTCGAGTCTTACACGTCATAAGCTCGGGGCCATCCAGTATCATACCAATCACTCCAAAAGCTTCAAAAGAAGAATCTGGCTTAGAATCGTCAGGGACATGCTCACGCGGAACATGAGAGATTGAGGCGTCGCCATATTTGAGTCGAACTGGCTGAAAAGGTCGTTGGCCTTTGGAAGAGAGTGGCTGTATTACAAGCCCATCTATCGCTGCGCAGATGAGGAGCTTGCGAGCAATGGATGGCATTGTGCGGGGGGCACGTAGTTCTTATCGACGGCACTTGGTAGGCATTCAAAGGTAAATACAGGGAAGCAAGATCAGAGATTGGCGATCTAGAAAGAATAGACAGAAACGAGACAGGTTACGAAGAAGCTGCAGGAGGAACTGGGACAAGCTGCAGCTCACCCAAGAGACGGGAAGGATCGAATCGAGCGGCTATTACTACACTTAATATGACCGCATCAGTTCACTCATATTTTTTGGTGGTGGAGACGTCATAACCTGGCATTTCACTGCATCCGTTATAGCATAGCGCAGAAAAGCCGCCGACATCGCATTCGCATCTCGGAATTATTTCGATATATCCACTTTGGCTCGTTTTCGTATTGGGCTTCAGAGATGCTTTGAATATCTTTTGGTTTCGTTTCGCCAAGATAGACAATTGATGATATTACTATTATACCCAGGAGGACTCAATGTCATACACCAATTATTGCACCAGAAAGCCCAGAACATCAAAAATTCGGAAACAAATCTGAGTAGCAACAAACAGTCGTTCAAGGACTGCCTGTCCATAGACGAAAATGTTTTCCATCTTTTGCTTTCCTCCTCGTCGTGGGGTATCTTAGATAGCGAGGCGCTCGACCTTGTCGCGCATGGCTCGGATCTGGCCGGCGAGCTCGCTGGCGTCGTTGCTGGTGATGCTGGCGGCGATGACAGCACGGCTGACACCACAGGCACGGCCGAGGTGCATCTTGCTGCTAACGTAAACATAGGGGACTATCAAGCACAAGTTAGCAATCAACCCAGACTGCATCAGAATTACCAATTGCGCTTACCGTTCTTGTCCTCGCAGAGAAGAGGAAGGTGGAGGAGAATGGCGAGGGGCTGAGTGTCAGCAGCGAGGATGACGAGCTCAGAGACACCACGGTTCAGGGTCTTGGTGGCTTCGTTAGCTCCCTTCTTCAGCTGGCGGGCATCTGTGGAGTGCGTTAGCGAATTGGCCTGGACTGGGCATTGTTGAAGATGACTTACGCTGAGAAGATTGAACAAGATCGAGAAGCTCCTGCTCGAGCTTCTGATCGGCAAGGGGCCAGGCTACCGGCATATCAGTGAATGATCACAAAAGAGCTGGGAGGGGATTGGTCATACCAGCACTCTCAGACATTGTGAAAGATTAAACCGAGGTTTTTGAGGAAAGTTTCTAATCGATGGCAGTCAGTCGCTAGTCCTTATTGGAATTTGAGGATAGTCGAGTCGGGGCTGCGTACAGGATGGTATGAGTATCAGGGTTCCTTGCGTTGGCTCGCCCTGAGGACTGAAAGTGAGGTTGGCGGAGGAATGTGGTTGGCGATATATCGACAAAGTCAAGAAGGAAGAAGAAAAAAAGAGAAGAAGCTGGATAATATGCGCCAAGCCGGCAGAAAAATTCACATGTGGCGCGCTGAGCCTTGTGTGGCTTGCTTCTGCGAGGCTTTCCTGGTCCCACTTCTCCTGTTTCGGGTCCACCAGTCAGAGACCGGTCTGGCTGGCCCATCTTTTATCCGAAACACCAGCCGCCCCGTAGTGCATTATGTAATGCTCCCCGTGCCTCTCCCAATAGAGTACAGCAAAACCTTGCCGCCAACCAAACGCCAACCTGGAATGAGACCTTAACAAGCACACCTTCACCTCGACATCTTCGTCTCAAACCCCAAGCAAACGATTCCCGTTGTCCAACGACTTCATCTCCCGACAGCTTAGCTCGTCTTCCGATCACTCGATACACCTTCTGAAACGATATTGTCCCATTGATATCTGCTTCATCCTCAGATAAACAATCGTCAAGATGGTTAGCGAACTTTGGTAAGTGCTTGCGCGCCTCCTTGCCCCCATCATCATCAAGCTCCCTATGCATCACCGGAAGCTTCAGGCATCGCCTGGCAACGCGAAAAGCCATCGGAATGGTCTCGCATCACGTTCTTCTTGATGATTGAAGCTAACATGCGCGTCTCTGCAGCCCCGTTTACTCGGTTAGTCCTCCACGTCATCCAGGCCGTCGACGTCACCTCGCGACGCCCAAACCTCCATCGTGAGGCGGTCGACGACATCGACTCCATATCGAACTTCACATCGCTAACGATCATTTAGCCCTTCTTTGGTGCTATGGGCTGCACCTGCGCCATTGTCTTCACCTGCCTTGGCGCCTCTTACGGTACCGCCAAGTCGGGTGTTGGTATCGCTGCCATGGGTGTCCTCCGCCCCGACTTGATCGTCAAGAGTACGCGGCCCTTGGGATTCAATCCTCACAAACTGTGCGATGCTAACTTATCCCAGACATTGTTCCCGTCATTATGGCCGGTATTATTGGTATCTATGGTCTCGTCGTTTCCGTCCTTATCTCCGATGGCTTGAAACAGGACCTTCCTCTGTTCACTAGTTTCATTCAATTCGGTGCTGGTCTCTCCGTCGGACTTGCTGGTCTCGCTGCCGGTTTTGCCATTGGTATTGTTGGTGATGCTGGTGTTCGAGGAACTGCCCAGCAGCCCCGTCTCTTCGTCGGAATGATTCTTATTCTCATTTTCGCCGAAGTCTTGGGTACGTCTTGGTTGCTTAATCTGACATTTCCAATTAACTAACGTTGAACAGGTCTCTACGGTCTCATTGTTGCCCTTCTCATGAACTCCAAGGCCAACGTCGACGCTGTATGCTAAATCAACAACGGAACGGGAGCCCTGCCTTGAATGACAGCCAGACAAGATCGAACTCAAATCATAAGAGCTGTTTAGGGTATGGTGGACTGAATGAACACTAATAACACTTGCAACTTTACTTGCTCCTTGTCCCGAACATGGACGGTGCAGTAAGGGTTGTGAACGTTGGCGTTGGGTCGGCACGGTTTCATACCTGCCCCTTTTTCGCGCAATCATGGAATAATGGACTTGAGCTACTGTTTTTGTTTTCTATTATGGGAGAAGAGGGGCTGGGACGAAATAGGAGGATGGTTTCTGTAAAATACTCTCAACATGCGTGTTATTCTCTGGGTGGCTTCTCATCATAGACGGTGAAGGGAACTCGAGTATTAGTGTATGCTATTGCCAATTGTTTTTATGTGCCGGAACTTAACATATATGTCCCTCTCATACATCTTCAGATCTACTGAAGCAGCCAGCTATCATCTAACAGTCACACACTTCACCGATTATGGCGGGTATGATAAATGTCCTGACATAACTGGTACACGCCAAGTCGTTGCAAGTCCTCACGATATCAGTGTTCCGAAGGCGTAATGCTCACTAAGAGCATATTAACAGCAGTTTATTATAGTATCCTCGCTTCATAAAAAGTATGCAAATGCGAGCAAGTAAATGATTACATGGTCTATCCCCCCAAAGCAAGTTGACACTTTATACAAACCAGTCGAGGCTGGTGTCTACAGCTTTCTTATATAACCCCCTTCGTATTACGTCTCGTCATCTCTTCGTTTGTGGGTTCCCCTTTTTGTCTCCCAGACATTATACCGGTTTTTGTTTTCCTTGTACACATTTCCACTGACCAAAAACACCTAGTGGCATCAAGAGCCACTGACTGAGAATAATATGGAGGCACTAAGTGTCCCTCGGGGGCGGAGCGAGTTTGACTTGCTCCCGAGTGGCCTCGTCGACTCCTTAGATAACGTACTTAGAGATTGTTAGTATCAGGGTTCAAGTAACGTTTTGGTGGAAACTCACAGGAATGAAGAGATAAGGTACACGTCGCTCATACTCGAGCCAAGCATCACCGTACTTGCGACGGCAACGGGTGATGTCTCGAGCAGCACGATGAGCGATCATACCGCAGAAGAAGACTGGATAGAACCAGGGGAAAGGGCTCTCGAAGCCTGTAATCAGACCCCAAGAAACAGCGAACCACACATCGGCAGTGTAGTGAATCTTGCGGGCAAGGCCATACCAACCGTCAACCAGGATAGTTCCCTGGGGGGTGACAATAGTCTTGGGGTTGTGGATGGTCTGCCAGGGGACCTGAGGAAAGGTTTTGCGTAGGACCAATTTGCCCTTCTCCATAGCGCGGAAGCGGTTCTTCTGGCTGTTGCAGCTATCCCAGACCCAGTACCAGAAGAGGTAACCAGCGAACATGGCAGCGAGAATGCCGCGGTTCCAGCGGTACACATCAGGGTGGTGGTTAGCTAGATAGATGGTGCAGTGGCAGTAAGAGAGAGGAACACCAGCGAGGTTCCAGAAGATGAGCATGAAACCCCACTTCTCATAGTACATATCCCAGGTGGTGATGATGAGCTCCTCTCCCTTGGCACAGGCGTTGGCGTAGAGGAAGTGAGCCATGACGAGAAACCAAACCTCACCAGAGACGTAGCCGTACTGCTCATATTGACGAGCGGCGGCGCCAAGACTGAGGATGAGCAGGATGTACCAAGGCATGCGAACCTCGAAGAACATCTTGAAGTCGAGAATACCGAACAACCGGGGGTTCAACTCAGCGCCCATGAAAAAGTCATAGATGGGGTAGCCCGTCATGCGGTGCTGCTTGCCACGCCAAAGAGCAGAGAAATAGGCCACAAAGCTGACGAGGAAGCCACTGAGGATAGCAACAGACAGAAGAGGACCGAACTCATCGATGGCAGTGTAGAGAGGCCAGATACCAGAGAAATGCAGCAAGGCAAGGCAAGCAAGAGTGGTGTAAAGACTCCAGTAGGCGCTGCAGTAGTAGGGAAGCTGCTTGCCTCCCTCATGAGGAAGAGGCTTGCCATAGCCCCAGACACCAGGGAGGAGGCAGTAGAACGCACCCTCAACGATGAGATAAGACCAGTACCAGGCCCAGACCTGGAGGCGGGGGAATGCACCAGTGAAGACCAGATTGACGAGGTGAGCAGCGAACTCACCCCAGGACTGACCCTCGGCACGGGAGGGGAACTTGCCATCGTAGTAAGTGGCGCCAATCCACATATACCACATGAGTATAGGGAAGAGTACCATCATGGCAGCGGTGCCCAAAGAACCACCAAACTCAAACTCTCCAGAGTAGTCAATTTTGGGATCCTGGCCAGGCCTCCAGCCATCAACCACATTGGGGTCTTGAGGGACGCCCTCGGTCTTCTCCATGACTGAATTGATCGGTTCAGCGCCAGAAACATCGTTGGATGTAGCATGACCGTTGGTGGCGTGTCCATTGGTGGCATCACCGTTTGAATGGCCATTGGCATGGCCGTTGGTCTTGCCATTGGAGGCTCTGTTGACAGCTCCCATGTTGTCGGAATCTGTGTCCTCGTCGAGCTCTTCGGTGAACCTAGCGGTGCGTCGGCGAGTAGGTCGCGAGACAGTCTCAGCGGCAGAGTTTGACTCGGTTTCGACGTCTGAGAGAGGTTGGGAAGTCTGGCGGCGATTTGAACGTGAGCGACGAATAGGGGTCTCAACCATGCCCTCGAAGAGTTCCTTCTTCCTGGAGGCGCAAAGTTAGCTACACGATAGAAAATTTGGGATTGAGGCATAGAGGAGCGAACAAACCTGGGAGTTTGGCGTAATGAATATCTTGAAGACATCTTGAAGGAAGGGCTCGGGAGAGCCTTTATATAATGGACAGTTGAACAGAGGCAGAACCAAGAAAGAGACTAAGAAGCTGGAGCCAGGTCCTGAGAGCCTGAACCGTCAATCAGGCTGTGATGACCCAGACTCAAGACTGTGCTTTGTCCCACAGTGCGCAAGACAACAGAAAGAAGCAATCGGGCTGGACGCCTCGGATGCACTTTGAAAAGCCAGAGATGCAGCTGTGGACGACGGCACGGCAAATCAAAGCAAACAAACCCAAATACAGGAACAGGGGGCGGTGACAAGTGTCTTGGAGTGAAAAAGACCAGGGCATTAAGTAAAAATGCCTAATTAGGTACCTAGACAGACAGTATCCGCTGCAGGTAAGGTAGGTTTGGCGATGACACCTATATCCCGACAAGAAGAAGAAGAAAAGAGTCAAGTGAAGGATACCCAAAACACGCCAAACAATGGAGATGGAGAGAGAGAAGGAAAAAAGTTGGTGGAGGGGGGGGGCGTGTTGCCAACAACACCCAAAGTTGCAGTTTGCAGTCCCTGAAGTACAATTCTCGCGATGGGGAATCCGAATAAGAAAACGTGTTGTGCTATTGGCGCGCTGCAGTTGGCCGTTCGGAGCAATCTCCCTCAGGGGACACAACCAATCAGAGGAGGGGTCTGACAGGCGATCCATGCGCCTGGAAATTGAGGTACTTGTTGCTCTGCAGAGTCTTCTGCAGAACATCAGGTACCTCTGGCCCATCTGCCCCAGAAATCCCTAAGGGCCAATCACCAGCACCACGCTAATGCACGATTCGTATAGCGATTCGACAGGGGTTAGCCTGCTATTCTGCCCGTCCGGCATGACCCCCAGATAATGCGTCAGTCTTCATCTTTGAGCCTCATCGCTCGCTTGGATCGCCCTAAACGTACTGATCCTCCTCTTACACGCCGACAAGTGTGACAAGGGTATGCTATACGAATCGTGCATGAAGCTAAGCCCCGACTTTTATCAACGACAATCCATGCCTACGCCTTGAAACATCAACTTCCTCCACAAACTTGACTTATTTTTCAACTCGGCTTCATGACAATCTCCGTCACCCGGTCTCGACGGTGATCCATTGAGGGGTTTACTCAACTTTCTGAACGGTTCCGTGTGTTCAGGAAGCTCAAGAGGGCTACATCGTAACGTCTAAGCCATCTTCATCCTTGTCAACTGTTCCTGTGCCGTCGAACCTCGGCGTGATACTCTCATGATGTGGCTCTTTGTGGATGTCCTGATAGGCCTCCCTTCTGGTGCCAGTCCAGTAACTTGGTCATTCGTGCTCCGAAATGCTCCTTGACGCTATATGTTTACCCGGACGGATGGGAATCCTTGGTTTTGTTCTCCCACCTTAGACGAGACATGCATCGGGACAGATGCAACTGGGTCTCTGAACCTGAGTCCATCTCTCCCGAAGACAGACGATCAGTGACAAAGTGTTTGACACACTGTAAGAGTCTGAGGTTGGCTCCATGTCGATGAGATGTGTTTTGATTCTTTCTCCTCAGTCTTGATCCCTACCAACGCGGGCCTACTCTCGAGCGTGTCTTCGACCCAAGGGGGGGTCTCTGAGAGGTTACGCAGACATCGCAGAAGTACCTTTCCTTCGCTTCAAGTACTCGCCACTCTTGGTCTGACTGATGCCAAGATTGTCTTCATCTCCCTCCTTCTGTCCCATCGGCTGGCTCTGACGGTGCATTCGCCCGTTCCTTTTACTCACACAAGTCATCTTGTCATCAGTCGTTCCATGCCCCTTCCAAGTATTCGTACATGGCTGTACTCTTGGGAGTCCAGTCAAGACTATCTGAGAGAGGATACACTGCCGAATATCTCTGTGACGGATGATCACTATAGCTCGTGAATCATAACGTCAGTCTTCTCTTGATCTAGACTAGCATTTTCTATCCTTCATTCCTCTTATTTCTAGCAGTTACCAAATGTAGTTTGTACTAGAAGACGCACTTCACAGGCTAGTTGCTCTCCTACTCTCGTTTGGCTTCATGCGGCGTGAGACTTCCATTGCCTGCCACTCCATTTGCCTCGACTCCACACTCCCCTTTCGTGGACGTTGCATCTGTATTGCTGAATCACACATTAGTGGACTTTTCTCAGATGTGGCTCAGAACCCGTTTGTTGCTATGCTTATTTGAGTTGCGGGCGTTGCTACTTGGGAAAAACTCTCATGGTTACTATGGTACAACTCACTACATCAGATCAACCAAGGCCTGCCAACCCAACCCCTTTTACATCATTTCCCACTCCTAGAGCTGATATGTCCCATCCCTAGAGGTATTCTTGATGGATCAAGTCAGAGCTGAACTTCCTCAATATCGCTTCCATCCATCATTACCCCATTCAGGTCACTTCCGTAGTAAGTTTGATCTATCAGGTGACAAGAAAGCTCACTCTTCAGGCCAATAGTTGCCTAGTTGTTGTCAGTTGATCAAGCTTAAATGTGTCTTTGTGTGAGTTAAATGAGGTATCGGACCGCACGGGGTTGTGAACCTACCGGGGCTACACATGTGCAGTCGCCACGTGAGGCTTTTGTTAGAACACAGAATCGAGATGCGAACGTTCTGCCGACCACTCAAGTGACTAGAGGCAGCAATAGCAAGGCATCTCACGTCGCTGTGCCACAGTGAAATGGTGAATGGAAATATCACCACGACACAAAGGCATGAGGAAATGAGAACCGAGCACACATAAGACGCAGAGCTAAGGCTCCCCCCGTCCTCAGATGCTTTTGCATAGAGAAGTCCGGTGCTTCTTCTGCTATTCCAGCTTCCCGAAGTCACCGAGGCCGAGGTTTACACGTTATCTAAGAATTGTACTCTTAGCAATGGCGCCAAGTGAGGAGTCTCCTCCAACGTTCAGTGTTGAGGGGTCATGATAGCTCTTTACTGCTCTTGTCTATAATAGATCAGCCAATGCGTGCCGGCTTGTAGAAATCAGGAAACAATGGCAAAGTGCGTTTTCATAAGGGTTCCCAGTCGAAAATAAGCTGCTGAGACGGTAAGAAACACCTCCATAGTATCTTTGATCATGACAAAACTGTTACTCAAAGGAATCATGTCGAAATAAAGGCAAAGCTCTTCGGAGACAGCACATAAATCTCACAATGATACTGCGTGTACTTGGCTGCAAACTGCAAGTCTTTCGAGATCCTGGACTCGTCACTATATCGATTAAGCTTGGTCCTTTTGTAGGTGACAAGTCCATATGGCCGTGACAATCAGTGTGATTCGGCACTCGATTGCAGCAATGGGTTTAGGTGTGAGGATGAGTTGCACATAAGGGGGGCAAGAAAACTCGAGACCTGGATCCTAAGTGACAAAGCAATCCTTTTAACGAAAACCCTAAGGTGATAGAAATTTACCCAGGTCTTTTCATAGCTTCGGAACCAGATCCTAAGTTTTTTTTTTTGCCTCAAAGGGCAAGCTCAAGCACACAGCAGATGCAATTTCGGCATCACAGAACCAGCACGACTGTTAAAGTTCACAAACTGCAGCGTGTAAGTAACTGTTGATGGTGTTTATTAGGAATATCTAGTAGGATCTTCCTCTTCCGTTCATGCCGTAACTTTGGGGTATCATATTCTCGTCACTTCATGCTTTCCACCTTGCGCTGGTACCAATGTTGGATTTGCCGGGTTATTCGCGGCTCTCTGCCTCAGCCTTCTTCTGGATGTCGTGCTCAACACCACGCTGACGGGTCTTGCCCTCAGCACGAAGCTCGTCGTAGTGAGCCTCCTGCTCCTTGTTGCCGGTGAGGTTGGAGACGGCGCCACCGACAGTACCCTGGACACGGTTGCTGATGCCAGTGCCGAGATCGCTGAGCTGACCCTTGGCCTCCTGGTTTCTACCCTCGAGATTCTGCTCATGGCCAGCCTTCTTCAGGGACTATCAATCATGTTAGTAAAGTGAGCATGACTCGAGTTATCCACCTTACCTCGCTGCCGATGATTCCACCAACAGCCTCCTTAGCGGAGCCAGCGGTCTGGTTCCAAGAACCCTCGGTGCGGTTGGGGTCATCTTTGGCGGCGGCACCGGAGCCAGAGAGGGTGGCACCGGGGAGCTTGGCGGTAGCGTGGGATGCATCATGCTCGGCTTCGGCCTTTTGCTTCTTGAGGTCGCCAGCGGCCTGGTCGCTGGTGTTTCCAGTGAGACTGCCAATAGCACTCTGGACAGCACCGGAGGCGGAGTCGACGACGGACTTGAGAGTGGAAGGTTGGGGAGTATCAGACATGTTGATGATTGATGGGTTCGGTAGGATTTGTGGTTTGTTTGTGCTTGTGTAGGTTGGAGTTCTTGATAGTGTTTGGATTTCAAGGATGTTGATGAAGGAATTAAGTTGAGTCGAGAGGCGGGAGAGGAGAACGCTTTATAGTAATTTGAAGGAAGTCCATCACGAAGGAAGATATCTCACCAAGGCAACTGCAGTGGCACAATGATGTCATTTCCTTCGAGAATTGCAGTGACGCGCCGCGCACAGGTAGGCAGGCACGTATGTAGAGGTGGAAGGAGCTGTTGGCGGGCAAGAGCTTAGGTAGGTATGACGTCAACAAAGGATGGCAGCAGGTACTGGACATCCATAGATGGAACTCATCCACAAACGCCAGGAAGTCGCGATCCACGTTTCGGAATGGTTGAGTAACGTAATAATATTGGATCAACCCATCACTTGATGTCGATTATTTGTACAGGAATGTCGAGATCGAGATTTGAAGCAATGGCCATCCTACATGCCCTCCCTCAGCATACAGAAGTGCTGGTTTTAGCCACGCATGTGATTGTCAACATTCAAGCAAGACTCGTATAAACTATCACTTTGTCAAACACTGAAATCCATGGGACATTGCGTCAGATATGGTACCATTTTAGAAGACAAAACGTGGTCGGCATGCGCAATAATGAATGGTCGTGTCTCATTCTGTGCGACTCCAGTGTTAATCTCAAGCCAAACTCAACTCCGTTTGTTTGTTTCATTTCCAACAGGCAAAGCACGTTCCCGGTACTTGATGTGAATGAGAGGCGCCTGTTTATCGTCCTTTGATCCATCCCATGATTTGCAACCTCCCTTGACCAATTGCTCCCTATTTTCGTCCTCAGAATATAAAAGAAAGAGGTATCTCTGATATTACAGTATGCTATACAGACACAACTGAGCCTCGCTTCAGCCGGCCATCGTCATTAAAGTCCTTGATTCATCCAAAATAACCAAGACTGAGCATGGAACTCTAGGTGAACGGAAAATCATCATCATCACAGCTTGCTTAGTGCTGGCTCCACTGAATCGTATTCAAATCGATACCCTCCTGGACGAGCTCCCACAGAGGGCTCAGCTCTCGGAGGAAAGTGACACGCTCCTGCACCGCCTTGAGAACATAGTCAATCTCAGCTTCAGTGGTAAAGCGGCCAATACCGAATCGGATACTGCTGTGAGCGCTCTCGTCACTGTTGCCAAGCGCGCGCAGAACGTAGCTAGGCTCCAGTGAGGCCGAGGTACAAGCACTGCCCGAAGACAGAGCAATATCCTTAAGAGCCATCAGGAGAGACTCTCCCTCGACATAAGCAAAGGAAACGTTGACGCAACCGGGGTAGAAGGAGTCGGCTGCGCCGTTCTGTGTTGTGTGCTCCATAGACAAGAGGCCGTTCAGCAGGCGATCTGAGAGATATTTAATGCGCTTGGTGTCGTACTACAAATCGGTCAGTATCTCATGTACGTAGATATGGAACAAGACAGGATTGAAAGATATCGTATATCAGACAGAAGCTTCGATCAACACGGCCGGCCTTGTCACGGGCCATTCAGAAAGCCATGCATGTGTAGAGCAACTCATCATATGTACAGCGAGAGGTTTGAGAAAGTTATGAGTACTTACAGCCATCTCCTCCTTGGCGATGCGACAAGCCTCGCCAAAGCCGGCAACGAGGGAGGGAGCAAGAGTTCCACTTCGGAGACCTCGTTCCTGACCACCGCCGGTAATAAGAGGGTCCAGTCTGACCCTAGGTCGCCTTCGGACATAACAGGCACCAATTCCCTTGGGACCATAAATTTTATGCGAGGAAATTGACATCAAGTCAATGTTCATGGCGTTGACATCGAGAGGAATCTTGCCCACAGCTTGGGCAGCGTCAGTATGGAAGAAGATCTTCTTCGATCGGCACAGCTTGCCGATTTGCTCAATAGGCTGGATCACACCAATCTCGTTGTTGACAGTCATGATACTGACGAGGGCAGTCTCGGGTCGGATAGCGGCCTCCAGGTCCTCCATTCGGATGAGACCGTTGTTCTGAACAGGGAGATATGTGACCTCAAAGCCCTCATCCTGGAGATGGCGGCAGCTGTCGAGCACGCACTTGTGCTCAGTCTGTGTTGTGATGATGTGCTTCTTCTTACCAGATCGACCAAAGAAGCGAGCGACACCCTTGATACTCATGTTGTTACTCTCGGTGGCACCGCTGGTGAAGATGATCTCCTTGGAGTCAGCACCGATAAGCTTGGCGACGTGCTCACGCGCATCCTCTACAGCCTTCTCACTCTCCCATCCATAAGCATGTGTCCGCGAATGGGGGTTGCCATAGACGCCGACATAGAATGGCATCATTGCATCGAGAACTCGAGGATCGACGGGTGTTGTAGCCTGCATGTCGAGGTAGATGGGGCGCTGGCCCTCTTCCATAACTGCTGCTTGCTTCAGAGCTTCTATTTGGGATGATTAGCCTCAATATAAAAAAAATCTCGCTCACTGGGCAGAGCGGGACAAGATTCACTTACCAGCCATTGGACTAACGCTAGCATTGGAGGGAGTATCAGGCGGAGGGATGTCAGCAAAGGCCTTCTTGTCGAGCTTGATGGCCGTCTCAACCTGAGCATTGTCCCTCTTGGTCTCGGATACATATCCACGTCGTGATGTGCGCCTCGCCACGACAGCTGCGCGAGCCATACCTCGCAGAGGAGCTACAGTAACGCGAGAGGCTGGGCTCAAGCCAACTCGGCCCGCCGAGCGCAGGGCGCATGAAGCGATATTGGAAGACATTATGAATTGAATGTCTGGCAGTTGCAAGGACGAAGAAACGTCAAGCTAAGCCAGTGGGAAGAAGAGAAGAAGTGAATTTTGGTGGAGGAGGCGTTGAGCTCCAGGTCCAAGATTTGTCATTAGCTTGTCGGCTCGGGGCCCTCGGTGATAAGCCTCCGGCAGATTCGGCACGGCCATTGGTTGAAAAAGCCGGGGAGCGGCAGAAGGTGCGCTCTTTAGGTCTTAGGTTACGGCGGAGGAGAAGCCGAAACCGTTTTTGTGAGGAGAAGATGGAAGAGTCATGACTTATTTCGTGGCGAGATGTGAACAGTAACGGGAGGTAGTCAATGCGACGTTCTTTGTAGGGCCTTTCCAGGTGTTATCTGCTCTCTATGCAGGCTGTCAGTTCAGTTCAGAGCCTCAACATCAAGGACCCCAGCACACTCAGCCAGAACGTGTTCCTGATGCGGAGGGTTGGGTTCCTATTGCGGTGCAGGCGGAGTTTTCATTGAACCTGCAATTCACCGAACCCGATAGGCATGGGCGTATATACATTTTATTTCCTGCATGTGCCTCTCCGGGCATTGCCTCGTTCCCCAAGGTTGAACTACCTGCAGTGCTGTATCTACTTGTATGTAAAAGAAAGGGCTGCCTTTACGACCTAACCTGTGGCCCAAATGAGAGATTGATCCCTGAAAGCTGTCAAGAGTGACGCAACTCCCATGACGCAGTGGACGTAGTGGCTATAATCCCTCAGGTCACTCCTCTAAAATCCAAGCCCTGAGTACTAAGGTAAATGACTGCTCCGGTCAACTCGGTGGTTAAAAAAGGTATATGGTTCAAGACGAAACCACATTATCAGGAAATTGAACTCACATTTAGCTAAATACTTTGATATGCTCCGTACCTATTTTCCCTGTCAGTCTGATGCTACCTAGGTACTGTATAGTCCCTGAACTGCCGCCGTTTTCATCTCAGTTCCCCCCATGTGCCCCTATTATTTCTTCAACCTCTGAATAGCCACAGCATGGGAAACCGGCAGGCTTGGCAGCAAAAAAGGTCCAGTGAGGGAACTTGAACCTGGGAGCTAAATCAAAACACAGCCACACAAGTGGACGTCACCGTTCCACGACTCACTCAGTCATGTTCTGGGCTGTCCTGCCCTGTCAAAATCGAGAGCTTCATAAGTTACCCTCTCGTCTAACTTTTGGCGGCCTCGCGATCTGAGGGTTTTCGCGATACTCACTCGGTCTTCTTCCACCCACCATCGACTGTACTCCTGGCATCACTAGATTAATCTAACAACTATCGCCGCGCTCTCGCCATGAGCTTCAAAGGCTTCCAGAAGAGCCTCACTCGGGTAAGCCGTGCCCCTCACTTGATGGTGCTTGGATTTCCAGCATGTCTCGCGCGCACAAAACGCCATTTGCGCGCTGCCAAAGAGTCGAGACACGCCATCATGATGAGACACACGATCTCAAGTACTAATATATATCTTGCTCCTAGGCCCCGCAACAGTTCAAGTCCAAATTCAATATCGGCGAGCATACCAAAGATGCTGTCTACATCGATGCCGAACGTCGTTTCCAGGAACTCGAGACTGAAACCAAGAAGCTCCACGATGAGTCCAAAAAGTACTTCGAGTCCATCAATGGCATGCTCTCCCATCAGATCGAGTTCAGCAAGGCCATGACCGAAGTCTATAAGCCCATCTCGGGTCGCATGTCAGACCCAGACTCAATGAAGATCGAGGGTAACCCCGAAGGCATCCGTGCTTGCGAAGAATACGAGGCCGTAGTCAAGGACCTGCAAGAGACGTTGGCACCGGAGTTGGAAATGATAGAATCTAGGATTATCCGTCCCGCTAACGAGTTGCTCGACGTCATCAAGGTGATACGCAAGACCGCCCTCAAGCGTGAACACAAGAGACTTGACTACGACCGACACCGCACAACCCTCAAGAAACTGCAGGACAAGAAAGAGCGCACTGCCAAGGACGAAAAGGCAATGTGGAAGGCCGAAGGAGACGTTGAGCAAGCCACCCAGGACTTCAACTACTTTAACGACCTCCTCAAGGACGAGCTACCCAAGCTGTTCCAGCTCGAACGCGAATTCATCCAGCCCCTCTTCCAATCGTTCTACTATATGCAGCTCAACATCTTCTACACACTCCATGAGAAGATGCAAAATTGCGACATCGGTTATTTCGATCTCACGCTCGACATTGAAGATGCTTTCCATGAGAAGCGCGGCGACATTCAAGAACAGGCAGAGGCACTGTCCATCTGTCGCTTCAAGACCACCGGTCGCCCGCGACCTGTGCGATACGGGGCCAAGCCTGCCCTCGAAGGCCCCAAGCAGCCCGCACTCCTTACACAGGGAGGCGAGGGTTCCAAACCGTCAAGCAGCACTGTGACGAGCCCCAAAATTGGTGGCTATCAACGCCCCGCCTCGACCACCAACGAAGGTGCCGCTCCTCCGCCGTACACTCCTCCAACAGGCGCCAATGCAGGCCTAGCTGCCATCGCCGCTGGCAAGAAGAAGCCACCGCCTCCTAAGCCCAAGCCCAAGCCCATGCGCCTCACCGCCCCGGGAGTTGAGACTGTAACGGCTCTTTACGATTACGCTGCGCAAGCCGAGGGCGATCTAAGTTTCCGAGCCGGTGACGTTATCGAGATTGTCACAAGGACGCAGAACGAGAACGAATGGTGGAGTGGACGACTGCAAGGCAAGGAGGGACAGTTCCCCGGTGAGTGCTGTTGGTCGTCGATATCTCTTCAGGTACTGACAGGGAACAGGCAATTATGTCCAGCTCAACAGCTGAGGAGCGTGATCGTTGCATTGGCCACGAAGGTGATCTAATCCGTGATAAGACTACCACTACTTCGATACCTGGACATGAAACGAAACAACCCATCAAAACTTGCTTACAATAGACATCTATAATTCAGAGAGCAGCATCAGTCGAAGGTAGATATTGGGAAGGCCGAGGCGCATGGATGAAGCACAGGAGCTGAGACGTGAAGATGAAATAACAGTCCGTGGTGTTAACTTGATGTCCTGGAAACGAAATGCAAGGACCCTTCGTTTCTGGAGATGTAAGGAGCCTCTGTGGCAAAGAAAGAAAGAAGATGGGGCATTTCTGGCGTTAATGGATAGGGCTTTTGCTGTCTGCAGAAGCAGATAATACAATACTACTATATCTTCAACCAACCCGTGCACGATAGCCTTGTAGCTTCTAGTTGTGAGCCATTGGAGGGGTCGGGCTTGTACGGCTTGTATGAATAATAGGCATTGATACATGTCGCCGGCCTCTTGGGGGGAGCGTCTACCCATAGATGTCAGACAAGCATGGTTTGATTGCTCCAAACTCGCGCAGTATACTCTAAACGTTATTAGCGAGGCATGGGTCTGCATACATGCATGCTAGAGCCTGCTTTTGTCAAGGAATGAATCACGCGTATGAGATTTTGTCGTGGTTGAATGAGGCTCAAAAATGGGGTTGACCCCTCAGGGATCTCAACAGGGGGGCTACACCATCAAAACATGCATGTAAGCACATGAAAGATGTCGTGTAATTGGCCAATCCTGGAATATTGGCTGAATGGAATGGGCAATCAATACTCTCAGCAGGTACCACAGCCTGATTTCGCAGCTGAAAACCAATCGCGCCACAAACAGCTGCTTCAGGGTAAAGTCATGATATTCATGGAGTTGTTGTTGAGCTGAGCTTGAAGTCAAAGACTGCTCGGGACTGAAGTACATACATACCTACTTACCTGTCGGGTTGCCTCAGGTAGTGAGTGGCAGGCTGTTGAATATCGACTTTGCTTCTTAGGGTTGAACCGCCGTACAACACCAGCAGAGCCTTTTGATTCACTTTCTGGAACGACTTACACCATGTTCATCGTTAGTACGACGATTAGTCCAACTGCGCCGCGAGACTAATTGCTTAGTACAACGAGGGGTCAAGTCCACATGTTGTAGCCTTGTCTCTTCTACGTTATTGACGGACTCTGAAGACACATGCGTAACCTAACTTAGACTCTACACTATCTCGATATCCTCGTGATGTCGAGGACCTGCACATCGAGGTCAAACTTTGGTCACCTTGAACTGAATAGAAAAAAAGAGAAAGAAAAAAGCAGTGACACTATTCTCCAAAGATGTAGTACGCGAGCTTAGACTCTTCTAAGCGATCGTCCGCTAAATGAGAGCCTCATTCTCTACGAAACTTGCTCTTGACCCAAACACCAACCAACCACGAATTTCCAACTCGTTATGATTGCTCCTTTTTGACTAATCGAATTTGAGAACAAAGACATGGGGCGTCCACGAATTCGTTAGCATTCCTCTGAGCAGGGGTAGGCTCCTTGGACCCGCGATAAGGCTGTGAATCGTGACCCGGAACTCCAGGACTCTTGCGGCTCTGCTCCCCTCTTCTCCTGTACTGAGGGACTTAATAACGACCGGGGCGCTGTGAATAGCGTCGTATCCCGTATACAGCTCGGTATATCTTGTCGCTTGTGAACATGAACCCACGCCGCTCAACAGGATCTTGTCTCCTCGCTCTCTCCTCGCAGCAACGCCATGAGCATTCTAAAACTACCTGTCGAGATTGTTTCTCTTCTTGTTGAGTTACTCAACGTTGAAGATGTGTTCAAATTGGCTCTGTCCTGCAAATCTTTGGCCTACATTCTCTACGATAGACGAATGTGTCGCCTTGCACTCTTGGTTCGTTCCAGCCTCTTGTCTTGGTGAGATAGTCCCCGCTGACAACATCTCAGAAGGCACCGTATTCCGCAGAGGCTCAGGAGGCGCAGTCTACCAAGGACTTCCCAAGGTCGTTCCGTAAGCTTGCTAAGCGGCGAATAGCTGTCCAGGGAGCGGAGCCATGGATGGTTGCTATAGTTGCCATGGCAGATCGTTTCATTTATACGAATGGACACTTGTGCTACACTGTTAATAGCAACCATCTCCGTGTCCTCAGCACACTCGACAAAAAGTTCACGTCTGAAAGGATAGTCGATGTTCCGCTACTCCTCAAGCTCGCAGTAAGAGACTACGATAGTAAAAGACCGCACACCTTTGAACCCCTTTACTACGCCGGGGGCGTCTTATCATGTCTTGCCACTCAAGTTCTCCAAGACTCCACCACGACCAGTTGGCTTGTCATCTTCGAGCTCAGAGAATCTCCCACGTGGGTTGTCGTACAAAGGCCGTGTTCAAGACACCCGCTATTTGTACGCAATGACAAGAATTACCTGTTCTGGGGTTCAAAATCACATGCCACGCTAGACGGTAGCTACAGATGGGGCATTCATTGCCTCAATCTCCAGACTCGCAGGTGGGCTGGTTCGCAGCTGATTCTATGGGACCTTGACGGGGAGACTATAGGGTCTGACGTCTGCTTTGAAATCATCGATGGCCAATTTTACTGTGTTTCGAACACGTTCAAAACAGAAGCCGACGATGGAATGCGCAACAACTTCTACCAAGTTGTGAGGTTCCCCGTGGACAATGCGGTCCATGAGAAGTGTGAGAAGCCTCCGATGCGCAACCTATGGCGTCTTCATGACTCAGAGGTCGCAGTAGACGAGCGTTGGACTTCATTACAGCTCACTAAAGACGAGAAAACAGGGAATCTCTTCATTGTCGAGACTC
This sequence comes from Fusarium acutatum, assembly GCA_012932015.1. Taxonomy (NCBI): domain Eukaryota; kingdom Fungi; phylum Ascomycota; class Sordariomycetes; order Hypocreales; family Nectriaceae; genus Fusarium; species Fusarium acutatum. The sequence goes on along the minus strand of JAADJF010000087.1, from coordinate 40,210 downwards.
GAAAGGAGTGGTTCCCAGGAAATGCAGGCAGCCAGAGGACGTGCTACAAAAAGGAGCTTCACTTTGATAGACAAGAAGAAGCCCCTCAGCCAGAGCCTTCTCTGCCCACTCCGCCAGAGTCAACCGTGGATAGCCTCGAAGAAGATGAATGGAGTAGCGAGAACCATATTGAAGAACGATCAAGTGAGACGATCCACATTGGTGACGGCCCATCTGATGCCAAAGCATACACCCTCCAAGAATGCTTTGTGCGTTCATACAACCCATCGTGCGATGCTTTCATCGACCTTGTTTCTGAGGCTTACAGCCCTGACTCGATGTTGCAGCTCAGAGTACAGCCCAAGAAACGAGAACCGCCAGTCAACATATGGCCACGAGACCAAGAAACATGCCACTACGATAGTGACTTGGCTCAGCTCCAAGGCGTTGTCAACCCTGTCCAGCCTATTCAAGGGATCGAATGGTCTATGGATGAGCGAATATTGGTGTATTCACCAACTCATATGGCCTACGGACAATTGAGGCCCATCATCCTCATTTCGTTCGACCCGGAATATGTTCTTCAAAGCTTTCCGAACTATGCAACACAAGCTCAAGGTGCATATGGCCATCTCGGTGCCTCTGCCTGTTCGGAAACAAGTCGCGGACAGAAAAGCATACTATGGTCATCAAACCAGGATTTTGGTGAGTCTGCATCGCCAGAAAAGGATGATCCCAACGCATCTGCCAACTTTGTCAGATCACGCCCCTCGCTTTATCAGACGATGAGTATGGGCAACGGGAATGCACATGGTTTTGATCTCTCATATCCATACCCTTGGCGATGAACTCGCGCGCGTGTGTGCGTGCATGTGTGTGGAAGTGGCCTCAGTTCTATTGCGTGACCTTGAGGCCTTCCATAGTAGGGATCTTCTTGGAGCAACATATTTCTACAAATATGAGAAACCATACTTAGTAATAATAGAACCTCACGGGATTATACAGGATGGCACAGTGATACAGTAGATTCTCAGCGAGGAATCAAGACGGTCCAAGACTATCATGTCATATGCAGGCGATTCGTTCATGCATGTATGTATGTAAATCTTGTGCACACTCAGGTTCATGGAGAGGCGGGTTCAGGCAACGCAACCTCATATGCTAGGCCCAGGTACGAACAATGGCAGTTTGAGTGACACGACAACTCACTATAGACTCAAGATTTAAGTCTGAGTTCTTCTGACAGTTTCATGCAACCCTTTTACAAGTCATTGGGGGCATTAGAATGAAGAGCCTCAGCCTCTCATCTGATGGTTCGCCTGAAGCCAACCCCCAGCCTTGACAAGGCGACTACGTCCGTCAATGCCGCAGATAGACCCGATTCTGTCACTTGACGTATTATTGTAAATTCCAATGTGACAGGTAGGTAGGTAGCTTAGCAGCCAGTAATTTCTACTGGAGCTTGACCAGTTGCGATCCTAGATCGACTCTAACCACACATCTTCCGCGTTCAAATCTGCGAATCGTAAAGATGAGGCAAGCAAAATAAGGGAAATCGCAACACTATATACCAGCCAAGTTGTCGCAGTGCATTCCTCGTTCGGTCTATGTCACAACATGCGCAAGCGTCGGCTTAGAGCGGTCGACTCAGCTGTCTTTCGGTCATGCTTATGGGAGCTAGCAAACACTCCGAGGGTCTAGGATATGATGCATCATATCATGTTTCATCACCGTCTGATGTTAACAGATACTCATTGTGACTGTAACTTCGAAATTGAGGATTGATAGTGTAATGCATGCTTCAAATGTGTGTAGACACATCCCGTAGAGTCAAAAGTGCAAGAATTTATTCTTGAAGCGTGTTCACCCTCACCAGAGAACCCCATGCAGCCTCTCTTCTGCGCTTCGACTGACAACAACACACGAAAGCCCTTCCTGAGACATCCAGAAGACACATTTAGATGCATGCTGATGCCCATATGACCAGAATGAAAATGCCAAACCAAAATCCCGCCCTTGAACGGTATGAACCGCATTTTGGACCCGGGTCCCGAGACCCCATATCACAATTCGATATCCAGTAATAAAGATTAAGAAGTACATGAGCTCATGAGCGTATAGATCCTTGTCTAGAACGTTTTGTTCGCAAAAAGTGACGGCAAAAAAATAAATCAGGTCGTAGGCATAGACAACATGTGTTGTCATCCATTACTTCTTTCGGCGACTGAACATCTTCGATAGACTACTGCTGCTCTCCTCCTTGGGAGGTGGAGGGGCCATCACAGGCTCTGGCGGAGGCTCTGAAGTACGCAGAAATGCTGCCAAGTCCGACGTACGTGAAACGTTCGATACTGCATCTCGAGGCTCAAACTTCTTCATGGGAACACGACGTCCAGAGGACGCTGACGAGGCAGGCTGTGAAGGGCGAGATGAATTCTCACCAGTGGGCATCCCGTACTTGTCATACCCAGATGGGACGTTGACCTGGATAGGGATATAATTCCTGAAGCCAGCACGGCTACTAAGAGATCGAGTGTCGTTGCCCTGGGGTGATGCAGGTGCAGTGTTGGAGTGATTGCTCTCCTTGCGAGTGAATCTCCCAATCAAGCTCGGTGCGCTCGCTTTCTTCTTTGGTATCTTTTGTGAGATGGGTGTCGTGACAGGCTCCGGTGGAGGCTCATAGTTCATGAGAAACTCTGCCAGGCTCTCCTCCTTCTTGACAGGAGGCTTCGGCGTTGCAAGCAAGACCTCGTCATCCTCATCGTCGCTAAAGTCAATGGCGTAAGGGTCCTTGACACGTCGAGTCTTGCGTTTAGGCATCATATCATCTTCATCAAACATCTTACTCTTCGGAGCAGGCTGTCCTTTGTTCTTCAAAAGGGCCGTGTTGGAGTTGATAGATGAGTGAATCGAAGGCATTGATGACTCGGTGCCATGAGTCGAAGCCTGGCTATATCGGATATCGGGAATGTTGGCGTCGACGGCCTTACCACCTGCTGGTTCTTCGGCACCGGTTGTGTCCCAAGGTGCGATATTGTGAGGAATACGGTTGCTATTTGCGCCTGGGGGTCCCTGTCGGATAAAGTCGATTAGATCCGAGCTGCCACTACGGGACTCGACCACAGCATCACGGGGCATATATCGATTCCGATTGCTTGCCGATGAAACACGACGACTATCGAGGCTGGTCTTGCCGGGGGTATTTGGGCTGCTCACATTTCGAAGTTGCATAGGACGGCTGTCTCCTGCGGGACCAGTAGATTTGATAAATTCTGCAAAATCCGCAGTAGATTCGCTGGGAACCCGAGCGTCTCTTGGTGCAGCAGACATCCGTGGTCTGTTCGGGTTAGGAGAGGGCAACGGCTTCATTCTATCGTCGCCAACCCGGTGATGGGGAGATGCCCTCTTCATGTCGGTTGCCGCAGAAGAAGACCTGGAACGGTTGTGAGCACGAGAATCATCATTCTTCATGGATCCCTTGAACACTGAATTGTCGAGTGACTGCTTGTGCTATCGTCATCGTTAGGTCAGTTCTCTTTCGGCAATGCGTATTTTACTTACATCCATATTGCGCATATTCTCAGGCGTCAGCGTATATGTGATGGTTTGGTTGCTCTGGATCAGCTCTTCAAAGTTACGGGCCATGGCTGAACGGCTTCCATTGTCCTCGGAAGTTCGAACAGCCTTAAGTCGACTTGTACCTGAGGAGGCTGATGAACCTGAAGTGTGAGTAGGCCGAGGGGTCTGCGCGTTGCCTCCATCTTCGTCCGAGTCCCTTGTCGTTGATCGCTCTATGGATACCATGCCAATACTGTGAGTGGGAGAAGTAGGTACCTTGTCATTTCGCGCACCATGTCGGTTTGAGTAGCCTGCCGGCTTTCGTAGAACTTCAGCAGACTTCTCAGTGATGGTTTCAGAGGTGCTTGCAGGGCGCGTGGATGCCACCTTGGTACTGGATGAAGATTGTTGAAGAACAGGTGAGTGATGTGGGGATCCAACAATAGTTTGAGGTCGTTTGGCCTCGGTGGGGGAGGCAGCCTCTGGAACAGTTGGCGTGGAAGGCTGATAAGCAATATACTTGTGAGGCCTCTGCTCTCTGGTTCGATTTCGATCCATCTCCTCATCAGACTCAGAGATTGTTGCAGCAGCTGGCACAGAACCTCGCATGGCATCGACTGGAGAGCGACTTTTCGGGCCTGGGCGAGTTGAGGTTGCAGGGGAGTTCTGAGCCTGCACATCAGCTGCGCTGACACCATTGGAGAGACCACTGCTTGGAGGTATGGTCAGACTCGCCCGGCGGATACGGTCCGCAGCATCAGCTGAGGGTGAGCGCGACCCGCTGGGGCTCTTAGGACCAGCTACATCGATGATGCGCGCTGAGTGCACACTTGATGATCTCCTTAGTGGGAACGGACCACCAGTATCAGACAGGGCTGGCGAAGAGCTGCCAGCTACTGACACTCGGGCTGATGTCAGGATCTCTGCCTTCTCGTAAGTCGGATCCTCGTCTGCGATCTCATGTCTTGACTGAATGCGGCTTGTTATAATCTTTGACAGCCGCTTGCTCTTGGGAGCCACTGGCTCCGGAACAAGCTCGTCTTTAGGCTTGCTTCCATCAATCTCATTAACATCCCGGTGTTCCTCGCTGCTGATTTGGTCGGTCTTGACTTCTTCGACAGGCTCTTGTTTCTCGTCAACGACACTAGCCTCGACAGGCACAGCCTCCTTCTCCTTCGATCGCTTAGCAGCAGCACGATATGGTGATACGCCGAGTGTTGGAAGCGAGTTCGAACGCTTGCGACCAACAAAGTCGGGAGTGTTAAGTTGCGACAAGGTTGGCGTAGGAAGGCCCTGAATAATTCCCAGGGGCAGGATCAACAAACTCTTAGGTCGGCGCCCTCCAACTTCCTCCTCTGCCTCCAATTCCTCGTCTTCATCATCGCTATTGTAAGCCAGACCAGGGATCTCGATTTCATCCACATCATTACTTCCAATAGGAAGCGCGAGTTGAGCTGGATCAACAGCTTCAGCTTGTGCCTCAGCTTCTGCATCACGGGTTGGGACCCGACTCAAAGCGGGCGAATCAGTGAACACACTGTCTTGTCTTAAATGGCCATTAGACGCCCTTGAGAAGGGGCGACCATTTAGATCGATCACGGGTGACCGTATCCGCTTCTTCCAGCCCCTCCACAATCGCCCGAGTGTTCGGTCGAGAGCCACCTTCTCCATGTCTTGCTCTTCGACTACAATGCGGTCGGCGACATCGGCGGGGTTTCGGGTTCCTTCATTGATCTCCTTCTGGTATTTAGCCCGCAATCTGTGGTATGCGGCTTGTCCCGCGACAGTAAGGGTGAGCTCGCCCATATACTCCAGAACAGAGGTCAGGAATATTGCAACAGCTGGTGAAATAACGTCGGAGACAGACTCGTTGGCGCCTAGCTCGAGATTTTCCTGTTCCATGTAGAGGTCCTCGTCTTCCTCCTCCATATCGCCTAGGGAAGAGTAGACCATGCACCTAAGACGGGTACGCTTCCAAACCAATTCCAGGTCCCAGTCACGCGCTTTGTCGCCAGTAGGCGGCACATAGTCTTCCTCATCACCGTCGCCCAAGTATTCACGTAACTCCTCGTCTGCATTGTTGACGGCATCTTTCGCAAGCTTGGGTTTTAACACCTCCGAAACGGCAGGTCGTAAGTTGGCGAGAGTAGTAGCTTGGGATTTGGAGAGGAAGTTGAAAAGCAGCTGATCAAGAAAATTGTTGACAAGCTGTAGCGCTTCTCCCGAGACGAGCGCAGGGTCGCTGGCTGGCTCAACACCGTGCTGATCGTACCAGGTATCAGCATGACTATCGTGGTCGTTTGTAACGATCTGAGAAGCGGCCGAAGCAGCGATGAAGGCCGCTGAGGGTGATACAGCGAGTGGCGGCGACATGAGGCTGTGGGCAATTGTTGAAGGTCGATCGCTGGATATACTCTGTGTCCTAGATCTCACGTCGCGGGGAGAGATGATGCCGGAGGTAGGCCGCGACATGGCCAGGTCGCCGTGTGAGGTCGCCATGGCTGCGATCTATATATATCGGGGGTAGACCTGCAAAGGTCTCCCAAACAATGCGTCGGGGACAGGGAAGTGGTCGCTGACCGGAAGTTTCGTTTGCCTTGTACGAGGCGAGCCGAAATAAACTCGGACGGGCACAGAATTAGGATTGTGGCCCCGACTCTTGTTCTGTTCTGCCAACGTGCGAAATGTTGGGGGATGGGGGCGCAATTCGAGGTGGCTGAACGGCAATGTGCTTGGTCGATAAGTGAGCCTGTTTTCTGTTAATCGACAGTCGCAATGGTATTACCATCTGAAGTACGGAACTGGGCGGAAAGTAGGGACGGAGAGTTGCTTTTTGTGCAACACAAGTCACAGGTTGTACAACAAGTCGTCGACCACTGACGAGACAATAGCTGACGGACACAGGTGCGCCAGACGTCGAGAGCCGACCGATAGCACCAATTCAATTGCAGTTCGACAGCAAAAACCTTGACTGTGCCTTGGGAAATGAGGAATGGGTGTAATAATAGACATACCTTGCAGTATAGCAGGAAGACCAGTGGCGATGCCAGGTGGGTGGATTATCGCAATGTCGCAAAAGCAAGCAATGTCAAAAAGCAGTCAACGAGGGACTGTCCAAAGTTTGAAAGACAAACAAGAGAGGTTGAAGTCAAGGTGAGAAAGAAATAAGAAGGTAGGCTGGAGGAACGAGGCGTGTCGATCAGGTCTCGGTCCTCCTCTCCTGTCCTGTCCTGTTTGCTCAGTAGATTTGATTTGAGTTGAGTTCAGCTCAGGTCAGGTCAGGTCAAAGTCGCGGATTTGGCTGCTGCTAAGGGTCTCGTTCAGCCGGCGGATTGTAATTGTATGCAGCCCCTGGACCCAGAACAGGCAAGACTGGGGACGGACTGGAAGGCTTCTGTTCTGGCTCTGGCGTTAGAGATTCGGTAAGGTGAGCCAGGTAGACCTTGTTCCAGGAACGGGACCCTGAGGTACAGGATCGACAATACAAGGTAGCGCCATGGTGAAGGTACTGCTAGGACACTGTCTCTGCTGTCGCGGTGCTGCACGCTGTATCAGAGGTCGCAGCGCAGCGCAGCAACTGCCTACTGGAGTAATAGGATTTGCGACCAAGTCTCGAAAGGGTCTAGCCCCGCGGACAGGGTTGATGATGGTGAATGAATGTGGATATGGATGCCGATGGGATGTTTCCACAGAAGCGGCCGGGGTGGACCGGGCTGGGATGGCAGCTGGAGGTTTGGCTGCTACTGGACAGTGAGTCTGGACGCAACTCCACTATATCTACCGTTCCTGGACAAGCGGACAAGGGCCCTGTCAGTATCGCAAGGGTTTGAGTCAGGGACTCTTCTTTTTTTTTCGAGGGGCGACGGAGCTGGAGCGGAGTCGAGATTTGATTGGGATAGGGGTTGTGATGGTGTTCACGAGTTCGCTAGGTTCGCTATGTATCGTGTCGTGCATTGGATTAATTAACTTTGCGTGGAAGAGTTACTAGAAGTCGCCTAGAACACACTGTGCCACTGTGATTAATTGATAGACGGATACGGATGGAATGAATGAAAGGTATGGCCAACCTCTCTTTACCTACTAACTCACACCACATACAGATAAAGCTTGGATCCGTGGCTGTGGCCACAACCTCCTTTGATCGTGATATCTTCAAGCCTAGTCAGGTTCATAGCTTCTCCGCGATATTCATTACTAGCATGCTACTAGCTTCTAAGCCTCCTCGTGGTTGCTCGGCAAGACCGTCTTTCTGCGGCTCCAGGGCTTCTCTTATCATGACTAGTATAGACCATCGTCCATCGTGGAACAGTAGCTTGGATTTGTTATTGAGTTGGGTCAAATACCTACCTACGCTTCCATGACAGAGATGCTAACGTTAGCGGCCAGATACTGGTGGCCGATATCTTGAATATGCAAGGCCCTGCTTCGAAGAATGAGCGAACCATGCGAGTGAGTATAATATGAGTCTAATGGTCTTGATTTCTGTATGGGATATCAGGCACTTTCCGAATCGCTGCTGCTGGGCCTCTATGATATCCCAGACTGGGCCCTACTGTAGTCTGTTCCCATTACAGCTACCGTCACAGTTACAGACAACCTTGCTCGCCTGCTTGCTTGCTTTTAGCCGTTGAAACACATGAACGTCTTTATCGTCCCAGATTGCTTCTTTCGAGACTCCGTTTCGCTGAGACGTGGATATATGTTACATCGGATCTGTTTCATATAACCATGCCATAAAACTCATTCGTAATTGACTTGTTACATGTCATTTACCGAATAGAAACAACAATTGTTCATCATCCCATACATACACGACCTCGCACGGACAGACTCAGCTTTTTGTCATTACCACCAACATTAGAGACAGAAAAAGAGACCCTTGTGTTGTTAGACGAGCCAAGCCAGGCCAGGCCAAAGACAAGACAAGACGAGACCACTTAACCATCCCTGTCCAGACTAATAGCTATGGCGTGGGAGTGGCAGCCACCGCAAATCAAATGGTCGATGCTTTGGTCCGTGAACTGAGAAAGCTCCACAAGCCACGCGGGTCAATGGAATGCTGGCGCTGGCTCTTCTGTTCTACTCGGAATATCACAATGGATCGTGAACGAACCAGACATGGGAGACCCAAGGGGACCTACTATCCAAGTCGCTCTCGTCTCAGGAGGCAACTTTCCTCCGAGGCGAGATAACGACATTACCCATGATCCATTGTGCGAACCGGTTTTCCGTACAATGATCAGCAGTCTATGCTCTCCACGTGCTTCGTACCTGATCGAAACTACTGTACGATCATGATGAGCCGCTACAGATTTGTGACTCCTATTCCAGTAAACTGGATATCCATCCGTCAATGACCCGTGAAGGTTCCAGTAATAAACCACCTGGACCACCTAGACCCATCAGAACCTCTCCTGGCAATTAAACAAGTTGGTTGATACTGTACCTATTTCCCTGGCCCGAACGAGCAGTTGTGATAAACGTGAACGATGACCACGTTAGTGGTTATTATACACACAATTCAAGACTCAATTCTCAGGGCCAGCTTCTGTCCATCCACCCAGTTCAGTTCAGCTCGACACCAACCCAGTAAGAATGCCCTTCTCTACGTGTGACCGTGCGGGATGGCCCAGGAAATTATCCAAAGTCGCTACCCGTCGTGGTGTCCCAACACCCAGCACCACACTCGAACGGCAACTTGCAGGTCTTACAGTAACCCGTCAACAACAGCAACAAAATATGCTTAGAACGTTCAAGATCTCATCTCTGCAAAGTTTAACGGATAAGAGCTCCCTCTCGCCTCAGATATAGACGCTACCATAAAGTCAAAATCGGGCCCGAACCAACGGGGCAGGTCTCGGAGCCCCGGATCCATCAGGTTGGCTGGCACCTTTTGCCCCTCCAAAAGGCTGACTAGCACTAAAAGAAGAGATGCTGGTCAGTCTGCGATCCTACAATGGCTAATAACCTGCGTAACAGCGACAAAAAAAAAAGGTCGGACATTTTCCTACGTGCCGGGACTGTGCGGAGAAGAGGGCCGTACAATGGCTCCCGGGTCCACGGGAGAGGTACGACAGAGAATGAAAAAGAGGATCGACATCGACAAAGAAACCTAGCAAGCCTGGTGCTTGCAAATGTCTTAGACATTGTCCATCTCGAGACTTTGATCTCACTATCTATGTACATGTTACGTGGTCTCGTCTCACCACTCACACGGCTCTGACACCGCCCGCACCGGAACTCATTGTCTCTGCTTTACAGCATGACTGGCCCATGTCGTCACTCTCCGATCTGTCTCAGTGCGCTAAATTCATCCCCTGCAGCTTGTCAGCTCAAGTTATCCAGCCACTTTTTTGTATAAGGCGGGCTACGTTCTTAATTGGCGTATTGATGGTACCATCAGAATATGGATCCAATCTCGACAAGATGAGTTGTCTACGAGTTGCTGCAGAACACCAGGTCCTCTGTACTTCGTTTGGCTGCTTGCTTGAGCGACAAAAGTACGGTTCAGGCATCTCATTACTTGCTGTTCAACTCAGTCCCTTTCTCGCAGCTCAACTTTAGTCAACGGGTTATGCAGCGGAGGGCACAACAAATACTCATCAATGCTCATCGTCTCTCCTTTGTCACATATTTCTTTAGCATATTTTGTTTGAGTATTGGCGATCTAATCCTAGGTCCTCTTATGACCCCAACTCAGTCAGTACATACTGCCCGTGCTTCAGGAACAAAGCATAGACGAACGCCTTGACATCACCATCTCCATCTTCATGTCTGCTTGGTTTAAAAGACCAGGTGGCTCTTCAAGCTCGGCCCGAAGTCTAGTCTTCGTTCCCGGCGCTTCAGGTAATAGCCTACCCTCTCCTCGGGACATGTCCATGCGTCGATGTTTGCTCGACCTCCTTCTCTACCAGTGTGTGCTAATTACAGCAACATGAGCCTGCCGCCTCATGCGTGTTGCCTTGTGTTGGGAGCTGATATAAGGATGATCTGCAATGAGGGCTGTGTCCTTTTGAGTTGTGGTGTTGGGAAATGGTTATAAATAGACAATATCATGCTGGTCACAATCTCAGAAGACCAGAGATGTAGCTGTTGGCTCAATGATACATGGCAGGTATTGAAGTGGAACGAAAGTCCCGACAACACGGTCTATATTTGTGCTCTGAATGCTGGTCACCCGAACTGAGCTCGAGATATATTTTTGACCAATGATGGGCTCAATGCCCCAAGTGATGTGGCATAATCAGTCCGTCATTTCTTCATAGCTGAAGAGTGAGGCTTTCTTCTGGATACCACCAACACACGCTGTCCCGTGACCTGTTCCTCAGCGGTATATGGTCGATCCCAATGGTTATCGATTCGCGTTCAGTCATGCAAGTGATTAGTCTCTTTAGCATGAAACTGGCTGTTGTTGAATCAAGAGTTTGGCTGGTCCGCTGGAAGTCGCCGAAAGAGCTTGATCAAGAAGGCAAGTCGCCTCTGCTCTCACTGCGCTTCAACAGCAGCTAGGATCACTTTGATACTTCAAGCGCCGAGGCCGACGGGCTGGCTGCGGTATGGGTTGCGCTTTGGAAGCCCTCCAGGTGTTCCTGTCGTATTCGTTAGAGAGTGCGAGCACCGATGGGGGTATCACAACTTTACCTTTGATATTTCCATACCTACATAAGCGACATACTTCCTTTTCTAAACTGACACCCTCGATGATGGTTTCGGGGCAGGTGGCCATCAGCTCACCGCGGATGCAGAGCTCGACGATTCGGCTGCTGAGTCGGCAGCACTCCCTGCATTGGACGTTCTCTCCTCGACACATAGCTGTATGAATATTCAGTTTCGATCCATCAGGGCACTGGGCTCTTTGGGGGGGGGGGACATACTCACTGGGATAGCGTCGTGGTGGTGGTGATTAAGGAGTGGTAGGACAATTACACGGCTATAATGATAGTATTGGCACTGAGGCAAAATGCGATCAACGCAAATATATAGGGATCGAAGAATTGAATATTGCTTCCAGTAAATCCAGTGCACTGTATTAATGAATTCATCTGTCGAACAACCAGTGTTCGAGTACTGAACTGTAGTCTTGAGGCCTGCTCTTTGGAGAACGGTTAGGACTACTTGTTCACAAAAGCGAACAACAGAACAACACGTTTAATACATTCTGACGGGAGGTTATTGTGTGCCTACGGATATTGTTCAGTGTTTCTATTATCATACTGTTTCAGTCTCTGGTGGCATTTGATGGTCCCCGGAGTTCTTTGTTCAAGGTAAAGACAGGGAAATGAAATCATGAACAACCATGGTTTCGTCCAACTCGATCACTAGTTACAGAAACAAAGAAGTCTCATGACATGATCCTCCAGGTTTCTTCAAGGTATTCGGAGTTCGTCGTGTTTAGCTACCGCTCAGTTACTGTAGAGTCCATCCGCAATGTTGACAGGCCAGACAAATAATAGAAAGGTGATGAGAAAATATTTCAGATCTATACATGACACGGCTCAAGGATTCCATATAGCTACCTGTTTAATTGCTTCGCCAGGCCCCGGTGATTGTTCCTCGCCAATAACAATCTCGGCTTCACAACTCGTGCCGCTGAGTTTGCGAGACCAATTTGTATATCAAAAAAATGAGAAGCTTGCGAAACATGACAGGCATCATTGAAATTCATTGAATTACTTAAATAATTATCTTCCATCTATTTCTCCGTTCTTTGTCGATTTATTGCTAATTCTGCGTGGAGGGACTGGGCATAGAGGCCAGCTCTGGTATCAAGGTGGATGTGATATTCAGCTCCAATAAGATATTCTTCAGCGGGCAGCTCTGGCATAATTATGTATGTGCTTAAAAGTGAAAGCACATTCCTAGATGTTTCGTGGCGGCTGTAACATCCTGCCACGGGCAAAGGGTGTCAAGTTTGCTCTCGTAGTAACTCTTATTATGCCTATTGAAAAATGATTCTCAAGCAAACAATAAGTTTATAGCCGCAAAGATCTCAACCGTAGCAAGCCTTTTCTTTTCTCTTCTTCTTTCATGTTGAAATAATTCTCCCAATACCACATAAGTACATTAACTGTCAAGTCATTCCTTTTCCTTGCAAACAATATGGTGTCGCCCCTACACTATGCCGAGGGACTATCTGCTCCCTTTTCTCTCAGCTTGTCTCTTTGTCATACAACTTGGTCTTTCTGTAAGCGACCTACCATCTATCAAGCTCATACAAGATATTGTATGTAAGCATGTCCACCGAGTCGATAGCCCTGAGCTTCTTCCAGAAGAGAAATGTCGAGATGAGCCGGTGCAGCAACGACTTAACTTCATCATGATGGGGATGCAAATATCCGCCACTATTTCGGGTATGTTTCCATCTCATCTCATACATGTACTTTTTAGGATCGTTTGTAAGACTAACGACAAAACTGCAGCTACCGTAGTTGCGTTCCCCTTGGGTGTTCTCTCGGATCGAATCGGCCGACTTCCTGTACTAGATGCAAGTATCCTCAGCATGATACTCTCAGAATCATACGCCATGTTCGTATGCTGGAAATCAGACATGATTCCACTCGAAGCAATTTGGTTTGTCGGTGTCGCACTTCTCTTTGGTGGAGGTCGAAGCGTTGCTGAGGCCATGGTATTTGCTATCATTGCGGACACGGTACCCGAATCCAAGAGGCAATCTTCAATTTAGAGGGCGAGATAAGCTAATTGCTGACGATTGTTCCTAGATCATCATTGTTTCAGTGGGTTGTGGCCTCTGTACTTGCTGCTCAGCTCGTAGGCCCTGTGCCATCAGGAGAGCTGGTTCGCTCATCCGTATGAATGCCTCTATTCTTGTCCTTGGGCTTGGTACTCGGAGGGCTGTCTCATCCTAGTGAGCTTGACACCAGAGACACTCAAACTAAAGCAGCCTCGAGAGGAGGTAAGCATTGGGCCGTATGACTATGGTCTGGAGTCGAACATGTTGAGCTTGGAGTCTCCCAAGAGAACATCTGTCATGGTCACTTTCAAGTCCATGTTCTCCAGGTCTCTCCTCTGGCTTATCCCTGGTGCTGTCATGACAATCCCACTAGCAACAGTGCAGACTGATATCGCCATTCGCCTATTGCCCATACAGTTCAACTGGCCTCTCGACCGTTCTATACTTATTGTATCTTTGCGAAGCTTGGTCACACTTCTCACACTATGCATACTGCTACCTGTCATCACATGTATCTAGAGCAAACTCACACGTTCGTCAACTCATCGCAGATTCTTAATTCTAGCTCGGGCGAGTTCATTGCTATTCTTAGCTGGCTGCCTCTACATGATGAATGTAACAAAGGAAGCCTTCATCATTGCAGGCCTAGCCGTGTCGGTACTGGGCTCGGGTCTACCTACGCTCTGCCGCGCCATGTTAGTTGGGATGACAGGGGAGGAAAGAGCCGGGATGCTATTCGGGCTGCTGGCGGTCTGTGAGATCCTGGGTTTTCTCGCTTATGAGACAAGCATGGGGGTGTTGTTTGGGGTTGGGCTGAAGACATGGTTGGGGATGCCATTTTGTCTGGGAACAGCAGCTTCTCTTATCATCAGTCTGACCACATGGCTAGTTCTCACGAAATTATTGAACACTGGAGATAGCTGATCGGTTACTGTATCGTTGATACAATATTGACCGGCATACCTCATCTGGAGCTGGCGCATGACTCCCTTGGATAATTAACATAGCCCAGTTACCCTGGAGCATCGCCATTACTAACAGATTCCAACACTATTAACGTTACACATAAATACACAGTAGCTTCTCCACGGCAGCCGCTTTTAAACTCTATACTCGAGGATCATTCTTAGATTGGAAGGTGAATTATTCACGCCGTACGTCTTATCATTACACGACGTTAATGTCGCCGTGTTTGCCTGTGACACCGTTCGCAAACGATAATGGAAGATCGGCAGATAATTTTGAAAGAAACCAGTTTTGAAGGTTCCAGGGACTTGTAAGTGAGACAAATTCAGGCCTTATTAGTGTTGTAATAATATCTTGCTCATTATAAGCGCCGGAATTGACCATTACCAGCATACCCTAATCTCACCATACGCAAGATGAACCAGTAAGAACAGCTCGAATATCTGCAAGTCTCGGATTCTCAAGTTTTTCTTTTGCTATGTCGAGGCCCATCGAGAGTTACATAGTGAAAAGTCAAAACTGATTGGGCTTGGCTTCGATCAAATGCCCCGTCAAAGAATCAGCAGATGAGAGGCATATGAGACAAGGAAATGCAAGGGTATATGCAATAATACCCAATTATGTTATGTTATGCAACTCTGTCGTGTGTCAACCGTGGCAGATTTCGCCAAATACCACTTGACCTTGACTTGGCTCTGTTCAACCTCAATTACTCTGAGGCTCTTACTTCCGAGCTCCGAAAGTTGTGTATCTCGTAGAGAGACGACGTATAAGAAAGCTCATCACGTCATATCGCCGACTTGTCAGATGATAAACTTATCTGTAACAACACCAAGTACACTCAACTGAGCAATTTATAAAGACTCTTCTCTACTCCGCCAGAGACTTGAAACTACGCCACGTACCAGATCAGTCTCTCTAAGAAACGACAGTGAGATGGTGGCCTTAAAAATCGAGACAGAAGAAGCTCTTTGGCGTGTCATTCACACAACACCTATTGTTGATCATCATGCCCACCCTCTTCTAAAGCTGAGTGCTATAAGAAAACATCCCCTCCTATGCATCGCTACTGAGGCCAACGGAGATGCCATTGAAGACTCAAAGACAAGCCTGGCACATCTTCGTGCTGTAAAGGTTCTTGCCAACCGCCTAGGCACTGATACAACTTGGGAAGCCGTTGAGGCTGCTGTCGCCAGAAAGCAAAAGGGAAACTATGATGATTGGATAAAGACGTGCATGTCAGGTATCGAAAACATCTTGGTCGACGATCTTCTGGGCGACCCGGCTGATGTTGAGCCTTACCACACGCTCAATGCCTATACAAGAAGCCATAACAAGCGCATCCTTCGAATCGAAGAGGTTGCAGCGAGCTGTATCGAGAAGGCCTGTGGTCAGTTTTCACACCCTTCAGAGGCATTCTCAGGAGCTGTAGAGAATTTCATGAACGCCATCTATGATGCTCTCGATGACCCGGAAATTGTTGGCTTCAAATCTGTTATCTGCTACCGAACAGGCCTCGTCGTCACTCAAGTCACCGACCTCGAGATTATTATGCAGCAGTTCCAGCTCATCTTTGACACCAGGAAAGAAGACGGTGCTCGGTCATTCGAGAGACTTGATCATGAGCCACTCAACGATTACTTCCTGCACATCCTGGCGGGCTTGATCCAGAACAGTGAGGATGAGCACAAGAAACCTATCCAGTTCCACACTGGTCTTGGAGACAACGATATCACACTATCCAAATCGTCGCCCGCACATCTACAGGAGTTCATCAAAACATACCCAGACGTGCCAATCGTTCTCCTCCATGCCAGTTACCCTTTCACTCGTGAAATGGGATACCTGGCGAGTGTTTATAGCAATGTCTACGCTGACATTGGAGAAGTATTCCCCTTTATCAGCCGTGAGGGACAAGAAGGTGTAGTCCGACAAATCCTAGAACTCTGTCCAGTATCAAAGATTCTCTGGAGCACCGACGGACATTATTTCCCGGAGACTTACATCATAGCTGTAGATCAGCTCCGGGAGGTGCTGCAGACCGTGCTGGCGGATTATGTCCACAAGGGAGATATGACCTTGACACAGGCTGCTCAGCTGGTCCAAGACATTCTCTTCAACAACGCCAACAAGCTATATGATCTGAAATTAGAATTCAAACCATTGCCGCCGGACTCGAGTCAAGGTCTGGAGTCTTCTGAGCAAACGCACGTTGCGACACTGGCCAGATTCCTCAAGAATAAGGAAGAACCGAGATTCTTGCGGGTGACTTGGACTGACTTCATCGCAATGTCCCGAGCGAGAGCAATTCCTATGCGCCGCGTCTGGTCTATGCTGCGAAACGGCGAAGACTTTACACTCGGCGTGACAAAGGCTGGTCTTGGAATCGACCAGAGAGATTCGCCAGTGCCTAGTATCACACCAACAGGAGAGTATAGATTGCACCCCGATTTGAGCAGCCTTCGAATTGGTCCTCGTAAGGGGCATATCAGTGTCATGGGTGACTTCAAAGAAAAGGACGGCACACCAGCACCTTTCTGTACACGTACCCTCCTAAAGAAGACACTCAAGCAGGCAGCTGAACAGGGACTCGAGTTTACGCTCGGATTTGAGATCGAGCTTGTGCTTTTCCGCCGCGGTAATAAGAACAAGTTCGAACCACTTGATAGCGATGGACATATGTGGTCGGTCACTCGGGCTCTGGACCATGAAGCAGTGATTGAGGTTCTTGAAGATGCCGTTGAACAGCTCGATACTGCTGGTGTGTATATTGAGTTGATGCACCCCGAAAGTGCCAATGGGCAGTATGAGTTTGTTCTGCCCAAGGCATCGGCGCTCGAGGCAGTTGACACTCTCCTCTACACCAGAGAAGTCATCAGCAGCTGCGCTGCAGCAAAAGGATACCGCATGACGCTTCACCCTAAGCCATATGCCATGTCATGTGGAACAGCAGCGCATATGCACATGTCTATCTCATCACCTATCGGTTCGGATAAGCAAGTCTACGAACCCTTCTACGCAGGCGTCCTGAAGCATCTACGAGCCATTGCGGCGTTCACATACAGCAGCATGGTCAGTTACGAACGTGTTGTAGACGGCTGTTGGGCCGGCGGGACTTGGGTAACATGGGGTACCCAGAACCGTGAAGTGCCACTACGCAAGATCGAAGGTAGTCACTGGGAGATCAAGTGCATCGACGGACTTGCTAATCCCTACTTATCGCTTGCGGCGATCCTGTTAGCGGGTACAAAGGGCGTTGCTGACGAGGAAGAGCTGGTCTGGAAAGACTGCGCCAAGGACCCTGCAGTGCTGTCTTCGGTAGAGAGAGAAGAGCTCAACATGAGTGCAAGATTGCCTAAAAGCATACAAGAGGCGCTTGCGGCGCTGGGTGAAGATGAAGAGCTGACTGAACTACTTGGACCCGAAGTTGTTGAGAGATTCATCAATATCAAGAAGGCAGAGACAGCTATTTTGGAGGAGATGGGAGTTGAGGAGCGGAGACAGTGGGTTATGGAGCGATACTGAAGCTGACTGACGATGACCTGGTTGACATTTGACGAGGAGATGGATATTAGCTAATAGACTGAAAACCTGGCATCTTCAGCAGCCAGGCTTTCTGTACGTATTAATAAATTCATCTCCCCTGTCAGCTGAAACATTTGATGCCCAGTGTGATGATGGTGACTCCGCAACAATGGGGTACGAAGCTCTGGAAATGATGTTCTAGGTAACATGGACAGGGCGTTTGCGAAACCCGCGGTCCTGGGCACAGTACCAAGGATTATGCATGGAGCACTTCTGAACACACCAACAACAGCAAATAGAATACTCCGTAACTTTGTTGAAGATGAAACTAGGCTACGGCAGAGTGACATGACAGTTGGCTCAGTGGCAGTGGGAGGTGGCTTATTTGAGGGGTTTCTCTGCTGGAATGAGGCGGTCGACATACTGCCTATGCGAAACTAGCTGGGCTGGCTGGTAGGTTATAAGCAACGTCGCTGCATTCCATTCCATTCCATTCCCTCTGTTGGCGTTGGAATGGATGAGTGCACTTCAAGAGCAAGAGCAAGGAGCAGTCTCTAACGAATATGATCCTTGTGCTTATCATGAGGAGTTATCCACATTATGGTGCTGGGTTTGGCCTCTGATAGGGTTATGCAAAAAGTCTGGACCCTATGGATCGTATCATATCATTTAAAGGTGCCTCTCAAAGTGGATCGTCCGTCCCAAGCAAAAGTTGTTGTCGATCCAGCTTCGAAACTCAGATCTAGGAATAAAGAAAGCTTGGCTGAGGACCACTAATTCTCGTTTTTATCCGGGGTCTGCTCGCTTCTTATTCTGCTCCTTCATGGGCCGTGGAAATTAAACGACGGTGGAGAGAGCCCATCAGAGGCGCAATGTCCGTGACCAACTTTTCTTCCTTCTTATTTATTTAATCTTGAGATGGGCCATTTCATGCTTCAAGAGTGAAATAGTTCCCAAGGGACTGAGGCACTAAGACCAGCCTAGGAAAAGTGCCCTGACTAAAGACGAGCCTAACAACGCCAGCCGGGCTGCTCTTTGCGCTATTCGCAACATTTCCAGGCACGTCGGTCGACTTTGCCGTCCGTTGACATTTGCCATTGACAGTGAATTTGCCATGGAAATGAGTGGATCGGACGTTTCAAACAGAATCCACAGCAACATTCTTTTGACGGAACATGCATAGCATATGCTTAATAAGATCCAACGTTTACTGACCAAAACTCGCCTACAGATGGTATCCTCAAACCCTCTGTCTATTAGACAACCTACACTTCATGTTTCTCCCCAAGATCGACTTTATGTAGACTCTGCACTTGGGCTGGTCAGGCAAACCTTATTTATTAACGAAAAATCCCCATTTCTCAGCTGGCCCTGTCAGTGGAAATCACCGTGTCGCGCGTCGCATCCAGCAAATTTCACCCGTTGATGGCTGAAGCCGGTTCGCTGGAAACTCATCCCGTCCAATGGTTCAATGTGCCATGTCCGTGCATTTCGTTGTTTCTTTTAAAGGGCCTTCCTCGTTGTTGATCAATGTACGCGATCGGCCGGGTTGTGGACGATCACTTCCTTGAACTAACATGTCCATGTTCATCACCCGTAGCCGAACTTAAATCTAGTATGGAGTTTGTTTGTCAAAAGTCCAATAAGCACTTATCGCCAAGGGGAATAATGCATGTGGAAGAGTTGTCGGTTGCCAATATTCCTGATGGCTGATGCTGAGTCTGCACTGCACCCAAGTAAAGAGAGAGAGAATGCCGTCTGCTGCTGATGGATATACCCATCCTGGATATTGCATGATATGGATCCTGGAGATTAGTCTCTTTGTGGTTTAGGTTTCTGAGTGGCTTGACCACTAACATTAACAGACCAGCCAGAAATCCGCGAAACGGGCCAACAGCTCGTAGCTTATTCTGTCTGTATGTAGTCTACCTCGACGTGCGTATCCTGCGCAACCCGCTCGGTCCGGTAACAACCCGTATTATTGACTTAGGTTGCTTGTTCATTCAGCTCCAGTTTCTCTCGAGCTCAAGGGCAATTCCGCATTCTCGAGTTCCCGATGTTGATTCACACCAAGGATTTGAACTTGATCCAACCAGTCCTCAAAGAATATTGCCCCAAAATTCAAGCTTCGGCAACGAAAACTTGTACGTTATTACAACAGCCGTTTATTGAACCTCCCCTCCACGCGTCGGCTCCTCCAGGGACCCAAGCTTTTACCACACCATGCGACAGTTCAGCCTACAAAATGGCCTAGTGGCCCAGACAGCTTAGTACCCACGCATCCCCCCCCAAGAGACTCCGCCGATCGCTACCGTTTCCAACACCACTCTCCTCCCCAATCTCCATCCACAATCCATCTCCCCCAGCTCTTACATCCCCAGTCCTGGGTTGTCTTTGTGTATCGGCCAGCTACAGCTGCGACTTCGCACGCACTCGCACGACTCACCCTCCTTTCAGTCTGAACCAGCAAAAGATCGAGTACTCACCCAGCAAATAGAGCCGACGTTTGTAGGAGGACACTTCAACCTTATTCCAGACCTTGTTCTTTTGTCGAAACAGTTACCAGTCTCCGGGAAGGCCGAGTCAGCACACCACAGTCTCACTACAGCTTTCGCCTCCCTTGGCTGTGTTTGTCGATCAACGATCCACAACCATCAAGTCTCTCCACGACGAGCATCTCGAGTAATTCTAGGCGACGGCCATAGCGACCATCAGCGAAGACGGAGCACGATCCCGAACCTTGACGCCGAGCCGACTTTTCAAGATCAAGGCGCCGGGGGCGAGCCTCCTCAACTTCAACTGACTCTAATCCCAGTTCAGCTTTTCAGCACGACTTCCTTCGTCTGCGCCTTGCACTCAACCTACCCAACGCAACCGACGATGCCGCGTCGCCGCGCTTGACCCTCTAATTCTTTCTTCTAGCCTGCCTACCATGAGGATCGCCATTCGTGAGCAGCTTGCAGCCCTTGTTCTTCTTGCCGTTCTCGTCTCCCTCGCCATTGTCTCTATTCCAACATGGATTTATGTCAATCGCTTTGTAGTCGACATCGAGCGCGAGGGTCTGCAGCTCACGGCTTCCCTCAAGGCATCCCGGATCTCTGCAGAGCTCGGCCTCATTGAGACCATTGCCATGACTATTTCTTCTCGAATTCTCGTTCAAACAGCATTCACAAATTTCTATAATACTGGTGACCGAAACTGGGAAGATGCCCGCGAAGATCTTGAGAGCGCACTTGCCATCAGCACCAGTTCTGGTCTGTTGCAAGTAAGGCTATATTCGAGGAATGAAACGGGCGCTTCCAATGGCGGTTTACTCAACGTGACCTCCCTTTCTGCACCCGAGATCATTCTGCCCTATGGCAGTTCAACTGGCTCCGAGATTCGACTCGGCGATACTGATGAGGGCTACCCACCGACTCTCTTCCCTAATCTTACCTATATCAATCTTGATCGGCCAAGTTCTCAGCGCAATAACACAACAGCTTTTGCAGCCCAAGCATTCCCAGATGTTAGGATTGCCCGCGATGGTGGCTTGTTACTGGGGCCACTAGTTCTCAATGAGAGTGCCGCTCTTCTTTCCGTAACAATTCCTGTTCGGGACAACAATGATACTTTCATCCTTGGCTACATGACTGTGGTTACGCTCGCCGAGTCACTCACCGCGGTTCAGGATTCTCGTGAAGGATTGGGAACGACGGGTACCGTCTTGCTCATTGGCCCTACTGATCGGTCAAATCGTTTTAACAAAACTCAGCCCGCCAGCAATGCGACGTACACTCCCAACCGTGATGAATTTGGTAATGTGATGGTCAAATTTGTCCTTCCTCCTAAGAATCCGGAAGGACAGAAGGATCGTCATGATGTTCATCAGTTTGTCAGCGAGACTGGTAACAGAGCATTTCCTGTCAAGTATTACCCAGCAGCGTTCGATTCGTTCACAAAACATTATGATACTGTCAATAACGCCAGCGCTCTCCTCAACACACACAACGAACAACACGCCCGTGTCGCAGTTGGATTTGCTCGAACGCAAACCCCTCTGGCAAACTGGACTGTCATCGTCGAGAAAGCCAGATCAGAAGCCTATAAGCCGATCAACACTTTGCGGAATATCCTGCTTGGCACCGTGTTCGGTACTGTCGGCTTGATAGCCTTGCTGGTCATTCCATGCGCTCACCTTAGTGTGTTGCCTATTCGAAAACTCAAAGCGGCCACAGAAAAGTCAATCAATCCCCCAGGATACGAAGACTCGTTCATCGATTCGGATTCCGAGTTCGAAGAGGAGATTCCAAGTTCTGGAGGGATATCAAGACGATCGAAAAAACGAGGACCAATAGCGAAATTTATTCGAAAAATGCAGGGAAAGTCGAATGGGCCGAGTTCAAATCGAGATATTGCCCGCCGAATGTTCAAAATCCCTGCAAAAGTTGATGACCGGAAACACTTGGTTACGGATGAGCTAACTGAGCTGACACGAACCTTCAACGATATGAGTGACGAATTAGTAAAACAATATCTTTCCCTTGAGGTCAAGGTGGCAGAGCGAACAAGGGAGCTGGAGGAGAGCAAGAAGGCAGCGGAGGCGGCCAATGAGAGCAAGACGCTTTTCATTGCCAATATTTCCCACGAATTGAAGACGCCCCTGAACGGCATCCTTGGCATGTGTGCCGTATGCATGGAAGAGAACGACATCGTTAGGATTAAGCAATCCTTGAAGACACTCTACAAATCGGGCGACTTGCTGCTTCATCTCTTGGAGGACTTGCTGAGTTTCTCCAAGAACCAGATTGGCCAGCAACTCAACCTTGAACTGAGGGAATTCCGACTGGCCGATATCCGATCACAGATTTTGACCATTTTCGACAAGCAGGTTCGAGAAGGAAAGATCAATTTCTCGGTAGACTTCATCAGCTCTGACAATATCGACATCAGCACAAGTCCAGACAGAACAAATGGGGAGACAAGATTACCAGCACTTGGCCCCTATGGAACAGGAAGACTAAAAGACATGTGTCTATGGGGCGATCAACACCGAATACTTCAGGTCATCATAAACTTGGTGAGCAACAGTTTGAAGTTCACGCCTCACAATGGCAGCGTCTCAGTCCGCATTAAGTGTCTCGGAGAAGCAGAAACCGTTGCTGAGAATGAAAGCCGTGCATCATCAATATCGAAGAACTCGCGGAACAACTCACGAACCGGGCGTCCTCGACAACGTGGAAGCGCCAGCTCAGCAAACTCGGGAGGCTCAGGAAACCGAAACTCGATCCCGAAGTTCAAGGGCGCAGGAACCGCCCTGTCCATCAACCCTATGGACCCAAAGGCAACTCCTCATGTCATGGTCCGGGAGCGATCCCCTACGCCCCCTCCACCAGGCGCCAAGTCGTATGTGTTCGAGTTTGAGGTACAGGATACCGGCCCCGGCATACCTGAGCATATGCAGCAAAAGGTTTTTGAGCCTTTTGTCCAAGGAGATCTGGGTCTGAGCAAGAAATTCGGTGGCACTGGATTGGGATTGAGTATCTGTCACCAGCTAGCAGGCCTCATGGGTGGTTCAATCAGCCTGCGTAGCACTCTGGGTGTCGGCACAACCTTCACTATGCAGATTCCGCTAAAATACGTGAAGGATCGGTAAGTATGCACCAGCGAAATTGCTACAAAATTACTAATAGTTAGATCCAGAACTTCTAGCACTGCATCGAGCAGTGTGAAATCCCGCCCAGCGAGCGTAGATGCTAGCGACATAGAGCCACAGCGTGTTGCTCCTGGTACCCCGAAGCCCGCAGCTGAAACCAAGTCAGCTGGTGCTCTCAACCCACAACCTCGATTGGTCGGACTAAGCCAGCCATACTTTGCCGCTGACCCTCCATCTATCAAGAGTGCAGAACAAAAGATGGCTGAGATTGATCGTGCCATTGCCAGTAAGGGTGGTCAAGGCAGGCTACGCGTTCTAGTTGCCGATGATAACTCAACCAACATCGAAGTTGTCAGCCGCATGCTGAAACTTGAGGACGTTTACGATGTGACTATTGCGAAGGACGGCCAAGAGGCCTACGATCTGGTGAAAGCCACAATGGAGAAGAACCAGGCATTCGATGTGATTTTCATGGACGTCCAAATGCCCAACCTTGATGGGCTGCAAAGTACTCGACTTATCCGTGAGATGGGTTACACATCCCCCATCGTTGCTTTGACAGCCTTCTCAGAGGAGAGCAATGTGAAAGAATGCATAGACTCGGGTATGGATGAGTTTCTCGCCAAACCTATCAGACGGCCGGCCCTCAAACAAGTGCTAAAGAAGTTTGCAACAATCCCAGAGGAGCCGGAAGACGAGAAGCGCTCTTCTTCGTTGAAACCGAAAGCTAGAACGAATGGTAATACCATTCAGCCACATAAGGAGGGCGAGAACGGCGCACCACGAGAAAAGCATAGATGAGCGCTTTATCCCCGATTTGCTGTGCACCTAAGAAGCCACAGCTAGGAATAAGAGCAAAGAGTGACTCGTACCGAAGACGCACATATCTATACTAAAGGGACAAAGGTCCCAATACACCATCTCAACCGACATACATCTCTTACCTATTTGTTTCAAGTTGCAAAAGTCTAGCGGGAGGAATTGTCTTTTCTGGAGTTTGAGCATTTTTCTTATCAAATTTTTCAAGGGGGAAGCGGATCAGGAAAAGAACCGCTCCAGTGTCTTTTGGCTTGTTCGGGTTATTTGTCACGCACATTGACGAGCGTCGCGACCTCTCTATACTCTATTTTGATCGTATTTCTGGTTTTTGCCATCACAATACAGTTGATCGGCGCGCACGTATATAGGCGTACACGTTTTGACCTATTATAGTTATCATTTGCACATGTTTGCGGATACTGGAAGTGGAATACAAAGGTGGTGTGAGTTACAGCATCACAAGAGGAGGCATACGAGGAAAACAGAGGACAGAGGAGAGAAGAAAGAAGAGGCGTATATACATACTCATGTAATTATATATATACGCATAATACTGTGACGAAGGAAGAACAGAAATTCGTCACTTGACACATTGCATGACTCGGTGAATCTGCTCGTTGTGACATGTTGAAACCAAGAGAGAACAGTGGTAAAATTGGGCAAGCTACCTGATTGTTTTTCTTCATTTGTGCCAGAGGCCAATGCTGGTTGAGGCAAGTTGCTGAGACTACAGGATGTGGAATGTCAGCAGGGAATTTGACGGCAAAGCCAAGGCGATGTATTCACCCGAGAAGGCGCAGTGGCAGAGTGGTCTAATGCGATAGACTAGAAATCTATTCTCTTCGGAGGCGTCTGTTCGAATCAGGCCTGCGTCGGTGTTTCTTTTTAGATATTTAACCTAGTTTCAGTATATCTTTCCCTCCTCTTTTTTAATGTCCTTTCTTATTGTTTTTAATATTAGATAATATCAATATGATAATACTTTATTATAAAATATAACTAATTTAGTATTTAATATGTATAGATCTTTATCTCCAAAAAAAAATCTATTTAATGGCTACTTAAGTTATACTTAGCTATTTTACTGATGGCAGGCAATATTTCAGGGGTCTTTGACCCCGAAAGACTCCTAGCCAACGGGGTCCGAAAGCACCGCCCACTCCGCTGTAGCGCATAAGCCACTACCTAGAGGTGTCATTTGGGTAAGGTACATTTTAATCATGGACTTGCAGACGAAGAAACTTCAACTTCTGGTAGGAATATAGCAAATGAATAAAAGCCCATAGCTCAGGGCCTGCCTGCTTTGAATTCACCTCAAGCTAAGCCTCATTGCCCTACAACAGTGAAGTCGTCGACATTTTCCTGCAGCCTCTAGTTAGGATGTGATAGGAATTTGAAGGAGGCGGGCAACAAGGAGCTAGAGAGAGGTACGTACCTCTTCTAACACACACACGTAAGGCTTCACGAGCCACAGCGCGACCGTTCCAACCATCCATCCTATCCCCCGTCAGCTTCATCCATAAGTCGCATCTTTTCCCCCCTTCACATATCGACTCTCTCTATCGACAAAAATACCCTCATATCGCGCAGGAGGAAGTACAGACCATTCACAAATTCTGACGACGATACAATGGCCGACGAGCAGCCTCGTGGCATCGACCACACCGATTCCATCGATTCAAATGATGGCCCGAAGCAGCCGGACAAGAAGAAGAGCCGTCGCCCTGCGAGTGAGTGTGCCTCAGGGATGCGCGCGATGCCGGAGAGAATTCATGTTAATTGATGCCTCGTAGATACTGCCTTTCGACAACAGCGTCTAAAGGCCTGGCAGTATGTCATAACTACCTTAACCTCAACCCATTTACTCAATCGCCCCCTCGATACTGATACCTTGCGACAGGCCCATCCTCACACCAAAGACTGTCCTGCCTCTCTTCTTCGCCATCGGCATTATATTCGCTCCCATCGGCGGTGCTCTTCTATACGCAAGCGCTCAGGTACGACAACCTTGATTCGTCTCGTTAGACTATACCCGCCAAACCCAATTCTAATGCGCAAACCTAGGTCCAAGAAATCCGACTCGACTACACCGATTGCATTGAAAAAGCTCCCACCCTCAAGGACGGCGGCGGCTTCAGGGGTATGCCAGGCAGTGCTGTCAGCACCGCATTCAAAAGTTCCAACACTTCAGTGAATGCGCAGTGGGCCAAGGAGGACAACGTCACCGTTAAGCTCGACAACGGTGTCAGCGTCTCGAACCCTCGATGCCATCTCAAGTTCACCATTCCAGAGGAGATGGGCCCGCCTGTTCTCTTCTACTACCACCTCACCAACTTCTACCAGAACCATCGCCGATATGTCCTCTCCTTCGATACCGACCAGCTCAAGGGCCACAAGCGATCTTACAGCGACATTAAAAACTCGGACTGCACTCCCCTGTATGGTGAGGGCAACAAGCCTTACTATCCCTGCGGACTGATCGCCAACTCCATGTTCAACGATACCTTCTCCAGCCCCGTGCTCTCGAACCCTCCCAAGGCCAGCAGTAATGATACGTGGGTATACCATATGCAAAACAACACGGGGATCTCGTGGGACAGTGACAAAGATCTCTACGGCAAAACCACGTACAACTACACTGACATCCTCCCCCCTCCCAACTGGCACGATCGCTACCCCAATGGATACACTGAGGACACGCCTCCTCCTAACCTCAAGGAATGGGAGGCTTTCCAGGTCTGGATGCGGACGGCTGGTCTTCCTACTTTCAGCAAACTGTACCAGCGCAACAACACTCAGGCTATGTGGTCTGGGACCTATGATCTGGTGATTGACTACCGTAAGTCATTGTTTCCTCATGTTGAGCAAGCATATCTAACCTCTATATAGGCTTCCCTACTCTTAAGTACAAGGGCACCAAGTCCGTCATCATTTCTACTCGAACCGTTATTGGAGGACGCAATCCTTTCCTCGGCATTGCCTACGTTGTTGTCGGCGGTGTTTGTATTGTTCTCGGCACCGTGTTTACAGTTACTCATCTCATCCGCCCCAGGTTTGTCCCCTAGTCTGACAGTCGTTGACCTTATGCTAAATCCATGATAGAAAACTTGGAGATCACACTTATCTGTCGTGGAACAACGCCCCTGGTGCAAAGTCTGGTCCTAGCACTGCCGCCGCTTCGGGTCGCGAACTCCGTCCTGGCGAAGCTTAGACAGCTCGCGACGATTCGCGCGCTCTTCTCGCAGCTCCTACAAGCCCATCTCCCGCGTCTTTCAGATCACCACCCAGTGCTTCAGGTGGTCTCCTGGTCCGTCCCTGATCTGTACCGTCCTAGGTCACGTTCGCCATCAAGGATATGAGTTATTCAGTACTCAAAGACTAGTAGATGTTCTGAGAGAATGCTTTTGATCATATTTGCTTGTCACGTTTCTCCATTATATGTCTCGTTGTGTTTTTGTACGACTACTCCTTTTTGCGGTATCCGACTGTTGCTTTACTTTTGGTTTCGGGAGACTTATATCATCAAACGTTGGTCTCTTACACGTGTGCTAGCTATGTCGGCCTCGTGTGCCTCTTCACCCAGCAGGTACCTGTTCTTTTGAACAAGAAAACATAAGGAAAGGGGAAGGAGGAAGAGTAAGATTTGTGTTTGCTTTGTACTTATCTTTATATGGGTAGGGAGTTTGGGCGCGTTGCGACTCGGGAATAAGGATAGAATGAATTGAATTATCTATATACTCGAGTTCAATCACACGATCTGACGTTTAGCAATAGATTGGATGCTATGCTGCCTCTGAGGTGTGGGTTGTCACAGAACAATCATATGACGCCAAAAATTACAATGTAAAATCGCTCAAAATCATGAATTATCTTTATTGTGACTGATACAACTGCCCTTGACCCATCCTGACCATATCAATATCGATATCGCTGAGCGAAGGAACTATAAAAAATCCTTACCACCAGACCAGCTATTTGAGATATGATGTTCTGCAGCCTACATGTCCCCTTGAAGGAACTCGAGGGCCTGCAGCTAAACGTGAAAACCAAGTAGGAAAATTGTATGTTTTTAGTACAAATGGTGAAGCAATCAACCAGTGTCTCCTCATCCTAAGTTCACGCCCAAAAAAGAAATATCACCTTCTCACCCCGAAACCCAGTCATCATGTCACCGTTTAGCGCTTGCGCTTCTTCTTGCCTCCTCGGTCTTCATCCTCCATGGCACTCTCCCGATCGCGCTTCTTGGCCTTGCGCTCGAGCTCATCCCAATCCTCACCCTCTTCGTCACTGTCGAGCTCTGCATCTTCATCGTCATCGCTTGCATTGCTGCCGAAATCGGATCCTTCGTCACTAGATTCAGACTCCTCATCGAATTCGTCCTCGTCCATTTCAAAGGCCGATTCTTGCTCAGACTCACCCTCGCCATCATCATCGTCAGAGTCAGCTTGCAGGAAAGACCAACCACCATCAGCAAAGAACTGGTGGGTGTCTGCAGTGACTGTCTTCATGATAGTTGGCCAGTTGAGGTTAAGAGGACCTTCAGTGTAGGCGATATCGGAGGAATCGAGCCATTCCTTGACCTGGTCAAGGAACTCGACGGGGATGGTGTTGACGTGATAAGGGGGTCGTGTAAAATCCTTGAAGACAAAGACCATATCAAAGTTCTTCAGGCCGAACTGAACACGTTCCAGGTGCGCAATCTCAACTTCCTCGATGGTGATGACCATAAAAGGAGGCTCGACAACCTGAATGAGGCAGTCCGTGGTAGGTTGCACAAAGACATTGCTTCGGAATGGCACACCATGGAAACCAAGGTCACGAACAGGCATGTCAACCTCGATACCTTCGTTGCGACCAGCCTCGGCAATCTTCTGAGCAAAGCCTTGGAACAGTCGATCCAGCTCGGCTCTGCGACGTCGTTCCTCTTGTTCTGCCTCGAACTCATCCTCGTCACCATAACGGTACTTTCGCTTGCGGTTGCCCGTCTCATCGAATTGAATGTCTGTGGCTTCTCGGTAGAACTGAACATCCTTCGTCTTCTTCTTGTTGCCAACAATGATCGGGTCCTTGAGATGAATGTGAATGATAACAATCAGCTCGTGCTGACAAGGTTGGAAAAACAGATGCTTGACGTTGGAAAATAGTATATCCACTCGGTGCTGTGCGTTGAGGGGTGAGATATATCGAATACCGTTCTGGTGAATCTCGACCTTGCCTGGTACTCGCTTGCCTTCCATAGCTGGACGGATATAAACGTTGTCCAGCACAGCCGGTCGTCTGTCTGGATAATGGTTAGCATCGACTGCTCTGAAAACATGTTTAGCTTTGACTTACTCCTTATCTCGACGAGTTTGTCCTGCTCGACGACATCCTCCATGTCCTTCTTTTCCTGCTCCTTCTTAACCACATCGCGCTTCATGTTGGAGATCTGAGTCGCTATTTCATTGTATCTCTCACCATCAGACGATCGGAAGGTCAAACTTCGAACAAAGTGCGCCGATGCATCTTCGAAGGGCTGGTCATCCTTTCGGCCTACGCCCTGGCCAGGGGAAAGGAAATTGATACGCAAGAATGCCCAATCTCCCTCGTCGCTTTTACTCGCGTTCTTGATAGTGTTGATGTGGAAAGGAACAGGGCGGCCCATAATGGGCAAAACGACTGTGTTGTTCTTGATATCGACAACAACCTCGAGGTTCTTGATCTTGCTGGGAAACTGATTGTCTCTCTTGTAAGACTCGAAACGCTTGAACTTCCTGACCTCACCACCGTTCTGGCCACTCGTGGATTCTGAAAATCTGGCGAGACCCTCCCTTTGCTTTCTCGCTGCGAGTTCCTTCTGATGCTCCCGTCGCTTCTTCTCAAGGTCGTCGTTAGCGACTTGGGTTGTGCGTTCTGAGCGAAGTCTTGTGCTTGTGATGTTCTTGGTCGCAACGGCGCCAACTCGCGAGTCCTTTTTCTCCTTCTTAGGGGCAGGCTCTGCTTCTTCATCATCCTTGAAGAAGAACGAGTTGGCATCGGCGCTTGTTGGGGCCTCAGCTGTGAACACCACGGGCTCTGCCGAAGTGACTCGTATGGTGTCGGTCAGGACAAGCGCATAGATCTTGCTGTTCTTATCCTGGGGGGACGGGTTCTCGATGTCTTGGAATCCAGTATTGATGATGAGAGTCATGCCGTCCTTCAGAACCCGCTGGTTCTTGGCGTTGAGAATCAAAGTAGGATCCTTGTTCTCTAATCCAATACCCCAACCAACGTTCTTTAGAAAATGCTTCTCCATATCTGGCTTCTTGCTCTTTATAATGCTGATGGCCCTGCCATAAACCTCTTTCGCTGTCATACCATCACGAATCTCCTTGATGATAGTATTGTGGATGAGAGTAAGAAGCTTATAGTTGCTCTCCTGAGACTTGTTGGGATCGACGAGGTAAGTTCGGGCGATGGTAGAACAGTATGACTTGTATCGAAGCCCCATGGCGGCAATGATGATATTCGCGTGAAGGTTTTCGTCGTTGGGTTCACCGGCAAATCGAAGATCGTACTTGCCACCACTCTGGATCGAAGGTCCCAGAATCCAGTCCAGCTGGGCGGGATCGAGGTCCGAGGGAAGTTTGCCCTTGCTAGGCAACTCGACTGTCTTCCAGAATTGGTTGTCGTCGAGCTTCTTGTCAACCTTGTCGGCGAGTGCGGAGTGTTTGACTTTCTTTTCGGCATCGAGGATGTTGGACATTTCGTCGAGGAAGTAGGGGGTCATCAAGGCAACACAAGCCTTGGAGGCGGTTCGCATGGCTCGGAGTTCACTCTCGTCCTTTACGGCAAAGGCGTAGGTAGAAAGGGCGGCGGAAATGTCGACCTGGGTCACATCCTTGCACTGATCGTTGAAGAGCTTCTTCCACTCATCGACGAAGGGTCCTCGGGAGGTGTCTTTGGCAATGGTGCCAACCTTGTTCTGAAAAGCATTTGTTAGAACTGAACGACAATGAATCTTCAAGCGACTTACTCCTGCCTCCTTAATCTTGTCGGCAAGCTTAATGAAGAGCTTCTCGTTTTCGGCGGCATCCTTGCCTCGCACAAGGACTTCGATTGGGAATCGGCCCCCTTTCAGCTGTTCGAGATGCTTGGCTAGAATGGATTTAGTATGAGTCATTTCGCGCAGGCAGAAATGCGGTCGCACCTTTCTTCGCTGTTGTGAGGATGTACAACGTGTCCAAGGTGAACAACATAAGGGTCGTCGGGAATTCGTATCCAAGAAGCCAGAACTAAGATATTGTTAGTATGTACATCTCGCATTCGTTTCGAGTCGTCGTGGGATCGCATACGTGAATCGCATTGTTCTTGTGAAATTCGGGGATCTCTTCAACCTTGCCCATCATCACAATGAGGGACTGAGCGCCGTTGAACAGGCCATCCTTGGAGCGCAGGTCATTCTTCCAGGCAGTGACAAAGTGGGAGATGCGCTCCTGGAAGAGCTTGCTGTCAATCTTGATCTCGGCCATCGTTTCTGATGGAATCGTGATCTAGAGTGACGGGGAAAAGCTGAAGGAATAAAGAGCTGATGACGGGAGTTTGCGACGACGCGAGAAAAAGTGAGGTCGCGTTAATGATCCAAGCTGGAGCTCCCTATCACGTGATGTCCCGCAACGCGTTCCTTCGGTGACTGATGCAAGTAAGCTACCTAAGGTATGGTGAACGAATGAATACCTTACAGCCTGATGAATTAACCGTGGCAGGGCAGTATCCAAGCCATTAATAGTTCGAGTCTTCTTCAGGCTTATTCGGTCTTTCTTGAGCCCTTATCAATATGCTTCTTTTTGTATGTGAAGAGAGTGCAAGTTTTGGGAGATGAAAGACCGCCAAAACGGAGTTGAGTTGGTGGAGCAACCAAGTCTAGCAATAGGGATCTTGAGATGATGATTCGTGACGATGAAGACGAACCCTCCTAAAGATGTGGGCATTTGTGTTTCAGTTTCTTGTGCGAATTCAGAATGCGCCACAGATGTGTAAGTTCATCTCTTTGAATATAGTCTCAAACTTCAACGCAGCCATTGTCTCGTAACGCCTCTTCTCACCTGAGATCACATAGCCTTGTAGTGAGTAGTGGAGTAACGCCAATGCTTTTCATTTAAGACGGAATTAATCGAATACTATATTTGATCATGTTGTTTGTATAGTGTCTTTAATAACATGAGTGAAGAAGACAAAGAGTATTCGAGAACAAGCATAGAGCATACACAGTCATCTTTTGTCCAACCATCAGCTCAGTACATGCTCCGTATCAGGTCACTCTGGATACTCATCAGCAACACATTGAGGTCCGAATACAGTGCTAGAGTTCTACAAATTCGATTCATGGTCTCGACAATTCCGAGCTCAGTATCCGAGGTTTAGAGGAACCGCTTATCTACCATGAATGCACCATGATTGAGACCGCGGAATGGATTACCTGAAGTACCTACGACTTACACTCCAATCCTCATGTCCAACCTGAAAAGAATTGATTGTGGTCCGGAAGCCTTCTTTATATTCTTTCCGGTAGTTTTCAGACTTGCTGCTTTTCACAGCCGCACAATCTAGAAACATCAAACGTCAAATGCCGGAATTAACCTCCGTGTGTCGGCGCCGGTTTTCGGGAAGTGGAGTCGGGAGTTGCGATTCAAACCCGACCCCGCGCATGCCCGGGTGAACATATAACCAAACGCGAATACCATACCTCTCACGTAACTTTTCTCGCAACCTGTTTTCTCAACCTCGTTTACTCTGTAACTTATAAAACACGCAGCCTCCCTCTGGTAACATTATCTCTAAACACACTTATATTCATATCGACTTAAACCATACTATCTGCCATCATGCGGGTTCCTTACGTATCCAACCCCCCTGAGACCAAGTCTGAGGAGCATGCCGCCATTGTAAAGCGCATAGAAGAGCGCCGCGCCCCTCGGCCTCTCCAGTCTCTGGATTTAGCTCTTCTTCACTCCCCTCACGTTGCTGATGGCTGGAACTCATTCCTCGGCGCTGTTCGTACCAAGACTTCTCTAAGCGACGACATTCGAGAGCTTGCAATATCACGTATTGCTGTGTGCAACAAGGCCTGGTACGAATGGAAGCATCATGCGCCGCTAGCTGTCAAGGGTGGTGTGTCTGAGGCTGGACTTGAGGCTATCAAGGGTGAGGAACTTGGTGAGCGCCCTGCTGAGCTATCAGAGAAGCAATGGGCTGTGCTGTTGTACACGGATGAGATGACGAGGAACGTTCAAGTCAAGGATGAGACCTTTGATCGTCTGCGGGAGTATTTCAACGAACAAGAAATTGTGGAAATCACAGCCACGGTAAGACAGTCCCTTGTCCCTCTGTAGTCATCAAACCTATCCTGACACCAATAGGTTGCATGCTACAACTGTGTAAGCCGTTTCTTGGTGGCACTTGACGGTAAGTTAACGTCATAAATTCATCTCCTGTCTAACTAGAACTAACAATGCTACAGTCGGGGAGAGAAATGGTACCGGCCCCGAAGCTATCTCTGGTCATTGATAGACATTTGTGTCCTGCCAATTTCCAGGAGTAGCAGCAAATTAAAAAAGAAGAAGCATGTCCTAATCATGAATAGTGATTCATAAGACAAAAAACAAATAGAGTGTTAAGAATAAGACAAAAACAACCGTGCTAAGGAAATACCACGACTTAAGGCCGCGGGAAAGGGGTATCATCCCATCTACAGAAGTGAAGTCAAACTAAGGAACCAAACTCCTCGTGAACAAAGCCCCCGAGGCCCCATCCTCGCCAAACTAACCCGTCGTTAATCGTTGCTCATTCAACCATGCCTCCTGTGGCCGTGGTGAGTGTCCGCTGTCATGCTGGACTATGCTATTTTGTAAATATGTTGGCGGCCACCTGGCCGCACTAAGAACGCCGTGTAATGAGGATCGTGTAATGTCCATGCTGTATCGTCGCACTTGACAGCCTGTAAGAGTTATGCCGTGTCGCTGTAACCAGAAACCAAAATGAAAAGAAAACCATGAAGTCTAGGACCAAACCGATGCTTCAAGATCACGGCGACTTGGAATATGACCTTGACATTGCGCGCTCAATTGAAGCATGACGCTGATGCATTTTAGGCGATGTCTGTAGTTCCTGAACAACTCCCGCCCAGCCCTTACGGCTAGGTTTTGGTATTGGCTCCGGGTGGTTAACGAGAGCCTGGGTAGTCAAACTGCGCAAGGGAGGACGGTTGATGATACCCTCCATTAAGCCTCTAGGAAGAGCAGGACGGGTTGGCGTTTTAAAAACCGGTGATTTTTCCAGATCCCTTGCCGTAGGTAGAGGGGGTGGAGGCGGCGGCGCAGAGGGTTTCTCGTGAGTAGTAGTGCTTGTTTGTGATGCGACGACGCCCATATAAACGACAAGGAAGCGCATGCGTAGCATGTCGAGTCTACGAACCCGATCCTCTAACCTCGATCGCTTCGACGCCCACAACAGCCTGGCGGAAGTCTTTAGCTTGGTGGTGTCCTCTTCGATCACCACACCATTGATATCCTCGCGCAAATCATCACCCGTCTTCTGAATCTCCCTTAGGAGCCGTGTCAAGCGTATCTTATCATCAAGGCGCTGCACCTTTGCGACGTCACGATCATAGCTCTCATTCTCCTGTACAGAAAAGTCGGCAGTGTCTAGAAATGTTGCAATTTCGAGCGGCGCCGCTTGGTACGCGGCCGTGTAAGAGGAGATGATCTGGGCGAGGACGATGAGGGACAGAATGACAGCGATCAGAATGAGGATGATAGTCCACTGGAGGAGATTGAACTCGGCCATGGTTGAGCAGAGCGTCTAGATGGCGAGTCGAGGCGGAGGGTGAAGCTATCGTGCATGGTCCTTGGGGAGTTGTGTGTTTGTGGGAGAGAAAAGGAGAGAAGGGGCAGAGGCGAACACAATATGCAGGTGAAAGGCAAGGGACATGAGCGATGACGACAGGAAGAACAAGCGCAAGCGCAGCCAAATTCAACAACCCCAACAATCATGCCGTACAATACTGTATCTTAACCTATCAAAGAGAACCCGCGCGTTTGTGTGCGCTCTAATTAACTAACAGAGGCACCTAATTTCTAGGCTCATACACAAGCCGAGCTTCCATATTCGTGCTGGACCACTTGGTGCAGATGGCTGGGGATCGAGAAGAACCCCCCTGCAGGTGCATCTGCAACTAACGATAGCCCATAAAGACAGGGCAGGGTATTCAAGTCAGTCAGTCATCACATGGTCATGGCCAGTCCAGTGGGATGCGATGCGCGACTTGATGGCGTTGTAGTTGTCTGACTGATGCTACTTTGCATGGCCCATAAGAATGGGTAAGCGTGAGGTACCGTGATGATGATGTACACGGAAGTGCCGGGCGGAAGAAACGGTCAAGACGGTATCTGATGATGCTGGCTCATGGTGGTTTACACAAAACGTACCTACCTACTCAAGAACGATACGTAGATAGCCATCACAACTTGTTAATGTCATAGTTTAAGAGGATGCACCACAAGCCCGCTCAAGATTGGCAGTATCCAAAAACTAATGCTACGCTGCCGAACCGTCCAGCGGGTTTTCACCTTGCATTGGCGGATGGATTGCATTCCGAGTGGGTTCATCTGCAGGTTGAGTATCACCATCGGTTGGATGTGACCAATTCTTGCAGGACACTATGCTAGGCTTATTTGAGTAGTGTCTTGGATCTCAGAGCGCCCAAGCCCATAAAGGCATGGATATCGAGGTCTGGAATTAGGGTTAGGAGAAGGGTAGTACCTTGGTGGATCAAGTCTAGGGCTTGAGGAGGAGAAAGAGAGCTGAAAGACATTAGTTTGTTGAGGTGAAAGTTATGAAAGACATCTAGTGTAGTATGCCTTGGATATTTGAATAATGCGCCTGGCGATTCAAGTTCATGGAGGGGTAAAGAGAAGTTGGCTGGGTTGACGTTGTTGTCATAAGTCGGAATAAACTTGATTCGTTACTGAAGGCTTTAGCCGCTGTCAGTTTGGCACCCAGTAAAAAGTTCGCGGGCCGTTGAAGGCGTGAGCGAAGTGGTGCCAATGGAATTATTCCTCTTCTCTCCTCTCCCTTGTCCCTTAGGCAAGGTTCTGACATCGCACTGACTTCATCGATGCCCTGTACCTGCGCCAGTCTTGCAGCTTATCACAATCATCGGATCTTTCTCCACTGATATCGCCTGTTTCTGTATTCTCTATTACCACCCTCGTCCTCCTGCTTCCAAGAACCCTCAACATTATTACGAACCTGCTCATGGCAACGACTACAGCGACGGTGACGGCTGACCCCGCGCCGCAAGCGCACCAGTTTCCCCTCCCAAAGATCCTCGAATACCCCGCGTCGACCCCGCCAATCCTCATCACCCAAGGTGCCGAGGGTCGCCTCTACAAAACCACTTACCTATTACCCGATATTCCCTGCGCCCTCAAGTATCGCCCTCCTAAGCCCTGGCGTCACCCGATTCTTGATCAGCGGCTCACAAAACACCGGATCCTTTCAGAAGCTCGTATTCTTGCAAAGTGTCGCCGCGATGGGGTCCGTGTACCCGCTGTGTATGCTGTGGATGAATCTGCTGGGTGGTTGATGCTGGAATGGATATCCGGAGGCCCTGTTCGAAAGAGCATCAATGACCGGCTCGGAAATAGAATTGAAGGCATAGAGAACGATGCTGAGCTGAAGGACCTCATGCGAAGGATCGGTACTGCTATTGGCAACATGCACAAGGTCGGCATCGTCCACGGTGACTTGACCACAAGCAACATGATGTTGCAACCCCCAGCTAACCCCCAAGATGGTATTTCCTTACACGGAGAATTGGTTATTATCGATCTGGGTCTGGCGAGTGGAAGTATATCAGACGAAGACCGGGCAGTTGATCTCTACGTTCTGGAGAGGGCATTTGGTAGCACACATCCAAGAGCAGAGTGTCTCTTTCCAGAGGTGCTCGAAGCCTATGGCCAGACCTTCAAACAGGCCAGGATTGTTCTCAAGAAGCTAGAAGACGTGCGGATGAGAGGCCGCAAACGAAGCATGCTTGGGTAAACAAAAAGAAAAACAGAAAAGCCGTCTTGCAGCCAATTTCCCTACCATAGTGTCTAAACTCCGTGTATCTGATGCTCGCTGTTTTGCAAAAAACCAAATGGACAAATGATGCCACTACATTCCATCTTATGTGGCTTGGAGATCCAATATGCCAGAAACCCAATGGTTCATCATCTCTTCCTTTTCTCTTTCTTTGTCTTTCCTCTCTTTCCTGGCCGTCAAGGAATTTGTCCAACTATGGTGCCACCAGCTCCGCTCCAGCAAAATATCCCTTATTCTCTATGACGCCTCGATCCTGTACGAATGCCGTGTATCGCACTACCCATTCCGGGACAATCTCTCCAGTCAAACCCGCACCGCTGCTACCGGGATCAGCGAGTAGGCCTGCGCCCTTCGGCCCGTGGCTAAGAAGTTCTCGAAGAGTGCCGTGCGGAAGAATATCGATACAGTCGTTGTGAACATGCAATTCCACGCCTTCTTCCTCGGCTAGCTTTTTCAGTGGGGGTGGGACATCGCAGCAGTTTCGCAGGTTGATCTGGTCAATGACGGGCCGGACACTCGCACGCTTAATGAAAGCGCCAAGTTTCTCGCTACCAAACTCAGCCACAGCAAGACGCTTCACGAGGCCTTGCTTGTACAGGCCCTCGAACACCTTCCAAGTCGCAAGCTCCTCTTCAAGGTTGCCCTGTTGGGCATTGGTCTTGTCCGCCTCCCATTCGCAGTTTCCTTCGAACGAAATACCAGGAAAAGATACAATCAAGAGGTCGATGGTTTGAATGCCGAGTTCTCTCCGGACCAAGTCCAGAGCCTCTTTGACATGTTGTTCCCGAGCAGCTACTGACATACCCGGGAGAACAAAAAACTTGACAGTGATCTCATACTGACTGGGTTCCTCTTGGAGGCCCGCAGCGTTCCAATTAATGCGAGGAACGTATAGCGCATCGCCTTCTTGTTCAGTCCAGAGGTCGACGGCTGTGTGCTTGCCCTTGGGCGTGTCGCCGTTCGTGAAGCCGTTTATTTCTTGCGCATCGATCGCATAATCGCG
Organism: Fusarium acutatum; assembly: GCA_012932015.1. NCBI lineage: Eukaryota > Fungi > Ascomycota > Sordariomycetes > Hypocreales > Nectriaceae > Fusarium > Fusarium acutatum. The sequence continues at coordinate 1,930 of JAADJF010000087.1, read as the reverse complement.
CTGAGCTTCGGCGATGTTATCACGCAGGGAATTGACGAGTTCGAGGTTGGATCTGTTGTTGCCGGGTTTGCGGATAATGGAGGGGCCTGCCAACATGACATTGCTGTCGAGAGGGGTTTTATAAGCATCCATTAAAACTGCAGAGAAGTGAGATAGATACATACGCAGTAGATAGAATAAGTCTCGTCATGGTGAAATTATGTGAGATAGTCATAATACTAAAATACGAGAGAGATAGTCCCAATAAACAAATGAGAAGAGAATGGTTCGAGGAGAGACTTTTAGTAGACAAGAGGGAAATTTTCGCCGTCGGGGTCTTCGAGGCGTAAACTCGGACACGCCAGTATTAAACCTGCAGACCAAATACCTAGTCTATCCCAAGGCGCGCCCACTGCTGAAATACGTGGGGTAAAGCAGATAGCTTAGTAATGTCTAATTATTCGAGGTCAGAGTTATGAATCACAAGCGAAGTTTGAGGTTTGTGTAATGATTCTACTGTACTTATGTTTGTCATGGCTGCAAATATCGAATCATTGTTACGGAACAGAAGTGAGTGGGAGGCTGGCTCTGAATGGCCATGAAAGGTTTGGGACCTGACATCAGTAGGAGCGCATAGTCGCGTGCTTGACAAGTGAGATGGCCAATTGATGACATGGTACGGAGTACCCATTACCATTTCTTTCACGTTAAGGTCGGAGATTCTTTTATCATCTTCTATGTACGTGGGGTTTAAGTATGTGCCTACCTAGGTACAGTAAGGTATGTCGGCACTATATGGCCTACTTGTAATGTGCAGAATTATAGTGCGTGCCAACTACAATGACATTGACTGGTTCAATTACCAGGTAACTTCTTTATTAGAGAGAATAGTGTAAGTCCAGAGAGAATAGGTAACTCGCCTTAACTTTGGCTTATCTGTGTTAACCTTAGATGGCGCCTGGCGCTCTCTTCCCGTCCCATCGATATAGCAACTCAGTGTAGCCACCCACCCACTGGAGTGACCCGGCTGACTGCCTAGAATCCCAGCCCAGTCAGCGCTGAGAGGGGTGATACAGACCTAGCCCAGTAGGCGGATTGGCTGGAGCCTGGACCACCTTACCTCACTTCATCATTGGGCTTGTCGGCCTGAGCCAACTCGTCACCAACCCGCCAAAATTGCTTCCGTGTCCACCTTGAAGCCAGAATTGCTTCCTCCATCATCTTTCGAAACCTCTCCCTGCCTTTCATCTGCACGCCTCCAAGCAGGCTCGGTAGACCATCATGGCCATTCAGTATGCTTCTCCGTGGCATACCAACTTTTACCGCCTGCTGACCGAGAGCTAACTACAGATATCTCATTCTCCTATCCCGTCAGGGCAAAGTGGTGTGTCTTGGTTACTCACATGCACAGCTTCAACAGCACTGACTAGTCATGACAGCGTCTTGCCAAATGGTTCACAACACTCTCCCCCAAGGATAAGGCCAAGATCGTCAAGGACGTATCTCAGCTTGTGCTCGCTCGAAGAACGCGCATGTGCAACTTTCTAGAATATAAGGGTCAGTTTCCTAGCCCCTTTGTTTTGATGACATTGAGCTAATCGTCAACGTAGATACAAAGATTGTCTATCGCCGATATGCATCACTCTTCTTCATCGCCGGATGCTCCTCCGAAGATAACGAGCTGATCACCCTCGAAATTATCCACCGATATGTCGAGCAGATGGACAAGTACTACGGCAACGTTTGCGAGCTTGACATCATCTTCTCTTTCACCAAGGCCTACTATATCCTCGACGAAATACTCCTTGCCGGCGAGCTGCAGGAAACGAGCAAAAAGAATGTTCTTCGCTGCATCGGCCAGCAGGACTCCCTTGAAGATATGGAGGTAAGTCATGACCAGCTTGATAAACTATGAAGTTTTGTGATAGCCCGGCAACCTACACCCACCCAC